>VWZG01005609.1:19895-31743 GCA_013396735.1 Grallaria varia
TTTTTTTTTTTTCTGGTTAAGAGATCATTCTTTAAAGAGGTCACCAAGGCCAAAATATAAATGCAAAGTTAATTTCCTCTTTTCAGGGCAAATTGAAGGCATTTACTTCAGATTATCTATCCAATACAAGTTGTAAAAATAGCAATCTAATCAAATCAAGCATGGTTTACAGTACAGTTTAGCAAACAGTACTATCAAACACAGAAATTAGTCTGATATCTGGGTACAGTAATTTCTGTACAGCAGTAGGCCAAGGCCAAATATGAAATGAAACTCATCGTTAATGTAAAATACCTTTAGACTATGCTGCTTTTAAGACTATTTCATTATGTCCTTTCAACAGGGAATCAAACAGCTTATTTGTGAGTCACATTTTTGTCTTTTCTGGGAGTGGTTCCCAGTATAGTAGCCTTTGCCAATGGGACCAAATCACAGTCTTCAGGAGCATGTTCCAGATTCAGTACCATGATTCAAGCTACCACCTGGTTGTAAAGGGGAAAACCCTTCTCTGTGGAACTATTAACCTGACATGTCTCCAGTCTAGACTAATAATTACGTTAAGGACTGAGTCCATTATCCACATAGAATGGGCGGAGGCTCTGATAAACCAGTAATAATAGGCGTCAGACTAGTCACCAAGGATTGTTCTTACTTACTTGCTTTCTTATAAAAGGCAACTTTAGGCTCATTCAGGAATTCGGCTTCCATTGGGACTGACAAACAGTGCATTTATTTCCATCAAAGGCTAGGGACTACACTTAGTGTAGTGCCCATAAAACAGGAAATGGAATGTTGTTCAACAAAGGTTGACCTGCTCCTGTAGATTTTTGTCAACACTGCTTTTGTTCAAAATGGGAAGTAGGGTTCCTTTAATTGTACCGTTCCAATTCTTCTCATTGCAGCCTTTTATATATTCTAATGGACACATTCATTTAATATATGCTTTGAAAAAAAACCCACACAAGCAAAACAAGTGTTGAGAACTGGAAAGAAACTGGTGACCTTCAGTAGAAAAAAAATGACATACAGTTCACATTCACAGGGTGAGAGCTTTGAAATGCGAGTTCCCGAGGCCCCATTTTAGCAGCGGGCCTAGCACAGGAGCAGCTTTCACTATGAACGCCACACCAAGAACTTCTGGCAGGAATCAGCTGCACCAATGCTGGACCAGGGAGAGTGGGGGGGTGTGCTCTTCGGTGCCATCTCCTGGCACCAAGTCCATTCACCGGCTGTTCCAGCAGCCCCGTGCGTGCAAAGGACTCCCATCCAAGCACACAGGTATGTACTTACATGTGTGTTTAGCCTATTCCCATTTTAGTAATTCTCGCTTATGAATTCTAGAGTTGGGCAATGCAAGAGTGTCTTGCAGACTGGTTTTAGAAGTGCATGCTAATGTACCAGTTATACAACCATGTTGGCACTCATCTTCAATGCATGCAGTTAGGACTACAGCCCAATATTCACATGCAGGAGTGCAAACCCTTTTGCCAACCTATCTCAGTCTATCCAGTGGTCTTGAAATGGTTCTTTCAATTCAAAAGTGAATATCTAGCTATTGAAAAAAAATTCTTTATCCCATCTTGAAGCAGGCAAGAAGCAAACAGATTTTCAAGCATACTCTATGGTCAAAGAAAAATAAACTGTATATAGCACTATTATAAAATATTTGAACTATTTGCTTGTATTTTCCTTTCAAATATCTCATAGAATTGCAAGGAGATTGAGAAGCATTGTCATCACCCTTTTTCACAGAGGGAAACCAAGAGAGGAAACTAAAATGTGCCTGATTTATTTCTTACAAGCAAGGCTGATACTGAAAAGGGAAAGAAAATATTTCAGGAATTCACACTTCTATGTGCTGTTTTTCAAATCACCATTTAAAACAGCATATTTGAACTGATTGCTTTCATATTAATTCAGGATGCTGACATATTTAAATAGCTGCACACAAATGTCTAATGAAAGATAAATTTATGACCTCTTGGGAAAATATTGTTGATATCTAATTTTGCAGAGCTATGTCAGAAGTATGAACAGTTACCTTCATTTATAGTATAAATTCCTATAATAAATTAAAACTACAAAATGAAGCAGTCAGTTTCATACACAGCAAAGGTCCAGGCACAATGACCACTGAACCACTGTTAGTCTTCATCTATCAGCTTAGCTTCAGGTTTGCCTTTCTTTCAACAACACAAATATATTTAACAGTAAATTATCTAAAAACTTACAGGCATAATAATAAAAGTATTATTAGAAACAGCAACATGCATAGTATGTTTCACTCCTATGCAGCAACTAAGTTCTAAAAGATAACTGCTTGTAACCACTACTCAGTTTTATGATGACTTTGTAACAAAAAGGCTTGACAATTCAAAGTGACATTTTTCTTTCTCTTCTGTTCTCCAAGGTCACTACTCTAACCGGAAGTAATGATCCTAAAAGACTGATCCTATTTAGGGAGCAGAGATGCCCAACATAGATACAAAGGAGATAGAAGAAAAACTCAAAGACACAGTTAAAAAAAAAAGCAAAGATGACCGTAAAGCTCTTGAAGATACTCTAATGACATAAGAAATGGACATCACTGAAACAAGTGAAAAAAAAAATCAGGAAAGAAGATCTAACCACAGGCCTTTGTCTTCCTGCAGATGAAAGGGAGTATGCCGCAGTCCCTATAGAAGGGCTGAAATTGGTGTGTTGGGAACATCCAACACCCTCCCATTCTATAGCCCAGAGAACCGCGCATGTTACACAGTCTCACCCTTCCCAACAGCATATGCTTGGACTCTTTCTGAAGTACTGCCTCTGTCACTTTCAGCATGCACTCAGCCTTTAAAAAGTGACACTTGCCATAGCACAGTGTTTTCTATGTAGCCCCAGTGACCTAGGAACAAACCTTTCTACAGCTTGCCATATGCTGCAAGTAAAGATAAGATCACTGAGAATGCAGAGTAACTGTTTGCACTGTGACATAGCTAAACTAGGTGGTGCCATTCAGTGAGGTTACATCTGACTAAGGGCAGAGTTAGGGCTGTGGTCACATCCGCAGGCAGGATGGAAACATGACCAGAACACAGCAAAGCTTCTTTTTACAAGCTCACCACACATCTCTTCATTAAAAAATAACAATTCCTGTTACAATTTGGCCTTAACATGCTTTGCCAGTTTGAACTAAAAATGAAATTGTACTAATTTTAAATAGGGTCTTGCTGCAATACAAACAAATATTTAATTATTAATGTATTTTTCATGACTATATGGATCTCCTCTTGAAATTGCCGAAGTTATGATTTGGGGATTTTTTAATTTATTTTTTTTTTCCCAATAACAAGCTTTGTTCATTTATTTCCTGTCAAGTACACTTGACTGTTCAAGAAAAAACACTATACTTGCCCTCCCAGTATTAACATTCCAACACTGATTCTGTCACCACAGAAAGTGAGCAAAAAAAGCTACTGGCCTGTGATTTGGAAAGTCCCCTGCTTGCCATAAGCTGTGCAGCTGTAATTACAACTCTCCTGCAGGCTCTGTTCCTCATTTATGGAGCAGAGATAATGGCTACTCCTTGCTCGCTTCACAATAATGTTGAGAAGTAAAACACAATAAACCTTTGGGAACACTGATCATAAGAAGTGTAAAGCAGCAAAAGTAAAAAGTCAGGGCATATTACTGGCAGAGCACTGCTCTCAGAGCAGTAAGGCAAACACATCCTTGTATACAACAGGGAGGGTTAGTTGCAAGTGAGATGCACTGTCTGTTGCTTCTAACTAGTGTTGTGTCTGTTACTAGCTTTTCAGGACACTGTCATCAAATAATTATTCTTTCCTTGGCTGCCAACTATTTTTCTTTTATTAGTAATACCGACCTTTGTTTATTCTTCTTCCTCCCATGGGAAATTTCAACACACCTCCAGAAGGGATGTTGTACGACTCTCGTTTATAATGAGATCCCTCTCTTTTTTTCCCAGGCAAAGCTTCTCCTTCCATTTTCCATTTCTTTCCCCTCTATATTTGCAGAGAGGGACACCAAGTCAAATCTCTGCTGTGTTCACAGTCACATGATCTGAACAAGATGAACAGATCAGCAGTTCTCACACATTTGCCTAGGAGACGTACAGTGGATGAGAATGCATCTCAAACACCATTACATTTAAACTGTTTAACATTCATTCTGGCAACATTAGCAACAGACCATATAGAAAAGTAGTGTTTCTATATGTATATAGAACATATTCATTTTTGTGGGTTTTTTCTTCCCTTAATGCAGTGAGTGTTTTCTTGGATTTTGCATCCTTCATTTCTGGGGTCTTTTGCTCTTAATTTCCTACTTGTTTTCCCACCATGCTCTTTCCTTTTTCACTAATGCCTGCATTTTACTATCTGTCCCAAATATTGCTCACTCACAGCCTATTTCTTGGTGTGGTTTTGTATGCTTTAGTTAATCCTCCACCCTCCCGCACAGACACCTGATTGTCCTCTTTCAGATACAAAATTTACTTTGCCTTCATATCATGAACCACTACCCTTTGTCCTAGAAAATCCTTTTCTTTCACTAGGTCATCATGTACTTCTGTCATTCTCATTCGTAGCCCCCAGCTCCACTACTGGCAGCTCCTGCTGATGACAGATGTCTCACAATCAGCTGTAAGCCCGCTCTTGGCTCCAAGCCTGAGGGAAGCTCCAGACTTTTTTTCACACTTGCTCTTTGCAGTAGCACTTTTATACAGATGCAGCAAAGTCACCTTTTCCTGAAGTACAGCTTCTTAGAGAATTCCAGGTCTCTCTGCACCACCACGACTGAATACCTGTAGAAACAGCCTGAGAAAAATTGCAGACAGTGCTATCCAGCAGGGTAAGCATGGATGGCATTTTGCCCTGGAAGTCCTGTTTCAAGCAGTCAGAGCATGTCAGCACATTATTCCACTGCCTAATATACACAGTAGGAGCTCCAGAACTCTGTGCAAATGAACCTTCATCATACCAACCTAAGCTACACACATCCTCCCCCACCATCTAGTGGAATACTTTCATCTCTTCCCATGCCTCCTGTACATTCAATCTCAGTATTATCTTCCCCTACTCATTTCTTCTACTTACCTTTGGCAAGACATAAAGAATACATAATTGTCCAACATGGAGCATGAAGAGAGTCTAGGGTGTGCTCAATCATCAAGCAACTAGCAGGAAAGTCTACAAATTCAGATTAGCTAGATATTTCAATGCTATACATATTTAGATTGGCCTCATGCCTATCTATCAGATGCTGGCACCCAAATACCACAGTCTTGTAACCTGCAAAATAATGTCTTAAGGGGCTATGTCTGTATAGATCCAATATACATACAACGTAATTGTTTCAACTTTTGGCCTGCACTTTCTTCTGTATCTACGTGCTCCTGAGCAAAGAAACCAACACCAAAGGACTTGCTAACTCAGCTCTATGTGATGCTACTGCATTGGCAAGCAGCACTTTGCAATAGAAAGTCTGTGAACTAAGACAGTAGCTGCTGAGAACCAGATGCCCACATGATCTGCTTTTGGCAAGAGCTTTACTTTCCACTAGCACTGGCCTAGTCCTGCAGACTGAAGCCCCAACAGCAGAGAGAGAGTTCTAGAACACATCATCCAACTTCACAGAAACACAGAACAGTTCAGTCTGAAAGGGACCTCTGGAGGTCATCTTGTCCAACTTGCCCTGCTCAAATACGGCCATCTACAGCTGGTTGTGCAAATATCTCCAAGTATGAAGACTCTAAAACTCTTCTGGACAACCTGTGCCAGTGCTGGGTCACCCTCACAGTAAAAGAAAACAAAAACAAACAAACAAAAAAACCCAGTTTATGTTCAAACAGAACCAAGCATATTTCATTTTTTATTTCATACCTAGTCTTATCCAAAAATAATCCAGTAGACCCATTTTGAGACCATTCCAAATGCAATCAAATTGATGTTTGAGAGATTTACTTCAACAGCAAAAATGTAAGTCCCTATTCCTAGCTGCAATATTGTAGATTTATTCAGTTTCATCTATATAACTGTTCTGTTACTTGTATTCACAATCAGCAGTGCCTGACTTGAAAAAGTAGTGTTTAACACAGTATTTCTTCAAATGTTTTACATAGTATGGGCAGTGTTTTCTTCTTCCCTCAGCTGCTTCCAAAAACAGGGCACAATGCAAAATACAGAGAACTATCCAAGCACAAATATACCACCACACTATGCACTGCAATAATTTAAACAACATATGTTTCATCCATTCAAAAGTTGGTAATAATACAAATAAGATATAAAGAAGAAAGATCAGTGTATTCTCTTCCACATTTACTTTGCTTCCCACATTGCAGAGATTAAATCCCAAGAATTTGCAAAGCCACAATTAGCACCTGTGATAGAAACCTGAAAACAACTTTACCAAGCTTGTATGCCAATACAAAACACTGTCAGTGACTAGTAACCACATATACATTAATGTCGGGTATATCTTTGGATTAGTACATCTAGGTATTAGATACTCCATGCACTTAGAAGCTGATTCTTCTCTAACACAGTGTCATCTTTGACCCAAATGAACCAAGACCATTTTGAAATCAATGCAGTTAAGCTGATGGCAGATTAGACTGAGCACAGACTCTAAAGAATGTGTAGTTGTGTACAGCATGACACGACGCTACAAAACCAGTGCGTTAGATGCTACACATGGTGAGGGTGCCCAGTGCTGAGAGCTTTGCGATTCATTGAGACAGCCCTTTTCCAGTACTGCTGAAGTCACAGTAATGGTTCCAGTTCGGTGGCAGATCATCAGCTGAGAAAAGTCAGCCAAACCACTCATGAAAATACAATTGTTTGACCTGCAGAATTGCTATCACTGCAGTTTAAAAATTATGAAATCACCTGCAGACAAATACTACCGATATAACTTAGGCATAAAAGACATAAAGAAAAATAATAGCGGCAAATAATACATGCCAAACATTTTTGGTCTTCCAAAAAGAGTGAAGAGATGCTAATGACCACTTTAATGAAAACTCCCAGAATATGGATCTCAAAATGTCTACTTTCTCTCTAGTATTTTATTTCTCTTCAGATTAGTAGGAAATACCTCTACAAGTACAGGCTCTCAGCTTTTGCCATTTTAGTGATTTTCTCATAAACTTAAAAAGCTTAAAAGCTTCCGTTAAAATGGAACTGTACAATAAAATTGCATTGTGCCCCAAAGCTTTATTCCTTCAACCTTTAACCTAACAAGTCAAGGAAATTAATTAATTAATCAGCTTGCAAAATGAAGCGCTACTTTTGTGACTACAAAAGGCAGAATTTGGCACTCAGAAGACTTCCTGCTAAACTGGCTTGCTCCCATAGACCGAATATTTGTCTTATACTTTTTAACAAACATAACTACTCTTTTCTGCTCATGAATATGTAAAAGTTTTAAAGTTCATTAATTTGCATGGTGGTAAGAAAAAAAAAAGAAAAAGGTTTCATCTGACCTTTTTTTGATAAAATTTTAACAAAATAGCTGTTAACATTTAAAAAATGCTTCAGGGTCATTCCCATTAACTGTGGTAGCATTTATTTAATTTTTAAGTGTAGGTAGGATCGTTTTCCCATACCTGCAACCCTATTTTTATCATAAACAAGTTGCTTCTTGATTAATAAAAAATTAAGCACTCCCAGTCATTTTCATACAGAAAAAGTGGTACTGCTAGAGATATTAGTGTGTCTAAAGAAATAGGGGGGAAAAAACCAGGAAAAATTCTGCTTACAAACAAAATATGCAAAATGTTCTGGATATAAAATGTCCACAGCTAGTATTTAAATCAAATAAGGTTCTTTTCAAAATTAAAGAAGACTTAGGAACTCATAAAACACACATGCTAACTATGAGTCATCAAGCGAAGAGGAAATTCTCTACAGGGAGGCGTGGCTGTCGCCCTATTTAGCCGGGGTGTCTGAGTCAGCACCGCAAAGGTGGCATCTTCATCTATTCAGGAGCCAAAAACTGGGAGTCCTCTCCTGAGGGCAGTGCCTACAGTAGCCTTTGAAGAACAGAACAGGACTCACCCCTTTTGAAATGCAGCTGCTGTGGGAGGGGGGTATGTTATGCAACACCCAAGCAGTTACAGCACCTGCCAAGTTTTGTGCTCTTGCTTTCAAGATTGGTCCTGTCTCTTTTCTCATGATTATGTAACAAAATTCGGAACTAGTCTTTTGAACAGACTTAAATCCAGAGCAACTTGCTCCCTGCTTCCAGAGTACCCCAGACATTAGGTTACAACCATGTTGCCTCCTGCCTCTGAACATTTACTTTCTATTTTGTGAAATCTGTGAGGACACAGAACGGGACTTTATCCCTAGCCCCCTTATCACCTTTCTCTAGCCTAGACACTGCCCTGGCGATTAACATATGGTCATGGGAAGGAACAGACATTGATATGAATGAGGACACACCTGAATCCCATTTTCCTCCTTGTCCAACGAGTCTAACCACTATGCTAACCACTGAATCATGAGCAACCTGGTTTTGAATAACAATGTTTGTTTCTACTCTGGTTTGTTTTGTTCATGTTTTTTGTTGGGGCTTTTTTTGTGGGGGTTTTGGGTTTTTTAAGGAACTATCCAAATATTCACATTGGATCAGTCCCTCATGAGGCTCAGATGACACCACAACTCATTTCTCCTTGGCTTAAGTCCCTAGTTACACACACCAATACTACAAATCCTATGAAGTCCTTCAGATAAATGAGAATATGCCTACGGAGTTGAAGTAGTTCTATGATTATGCAGCTGCTGAGGTAGGTTGGTTGGACTTTTATTGCTGCTGTCAGTCTTCGACGAAACAAGTAATAGGTCCATATATAAATACTTACATGTGATCTTAAATCTGCATATTTCATATGGTATCAATGATTTTGAAAAAAATACTCACTGTGAGATAAAAGCTCATCACTATGAATTATTATCATTTGGAGATCAGTGTTGTGATCGAAACTTTTATTCACCCCTTCTAACAGCATTCAAGTGCTTTTGTTTAGAACCTAAATAGAATAGGCAAAGTGAACAAAGCAAGTGAATGAACATTTCTTTCCCTTCTTTCATGTAGAAAGAAGAAAGTAGTCAAACATTAAAAAATGTGGTTAGCGGGCTTACATAAAACAAAAATCATAGTCTCCTCTGACACTGATAATTAATGTATTATTTAAATTATCACACTAATCATGACTTAGCAATTTTATTTACTTTCCAAAACTAAGTCCACATGGGAAAGAAAGCAGGTATTGGTTTAAATTAATTTGATTATCATATATCCACACACTGGTCCTGATTACTCAAGCTGTGTCTTTTTGCATATCCAAATTACAAACCACTTTCAACAGCATTCTGTACAGTACTGTTCATTTTCCAAGGACATGATTATCAACTAAACACACGGAAAAGAGTAAAATAGTTATAGCTAATAACTATATACAATCTGCTCAGCCTTTCTGTATAGGTACACTTTGAAAAGCCTTTCCATTTATTTAATTTCCCATATTACAGGGTTTCCTATCCACTCTTTCAATTAAACTTTTTCCCCCCTTTCAACAGTCCTTTGCAGTAGCTGTCATAATGATTTATTCTCTCAAGTATTAGAAAAGATATTTCCCTTTCTGTTAACCATTCCATGCTCCTGCCATGTATTCCTCACAACTGTTCTGCCAGTCTCCTGGATGCTTCATCTCCTTGCCTCTTCAGCGTAGCAACTCAGAAGAGAAACCAAGCACCTGGAAGAAAACGTGTAACAAGCAACTATGGCATTAGGTATAAAAAAAAAAAGATAAAAAGTGACTAAGTGATACAAATTCCACACCTGTACAGATTCTGTGATCTATGTGACATGAATCCCAGCACTGAATCGTATTTAAAATTAAAAAAAAAAAATAAAAAAATTTTAAAACCCCCAATAAACGAACTGTATTCATAGTTTCTGACCTTGTAATAAACTCTGGCTAAAATAACTGCTTTGAAAGAACCAATACACATTTAAACCACACTTTTTCCCTCACAAGAACCTACCTCTTCTGTGCTACTTCTGCTCTCCTGCTACTGTGAGACAGACTACACCAGATGAGAGCGAATTATATACCAAACACCTTATCCTATTATGCTCTTGCTTTCTTCCCCTGCTTACCCTCCAGAGCTCTTCCATTTTAGACCTATTACAAAGATCTTACATCCAGCTGTGCCACACCAGCACAACACAAAATAATCCACCTTTAATCTCCCAAGATTCCTCTTGACCCAGCTAATGACAGAAGTGGTGGTGCAAGCAGGAGCAGGTATGATCTGGAGATTATAAAAACACTGTATCTCCAAAGAGCTACCTTCAGATGCCTACGGGTTGAGAGATTTCATGTGACGACAGTAGCCGAGGTAGAGAAGGGTGAGGTGCTGTAATTTGGCTGTCAAATAAGGTATTTTCCAACTCTAAGGCAACTGTTTTAAGAAGCAAATTATGCATTTTAACATACTGAGACATATTAAAATGGAAAAAAAAATGCAAAAACACAAGAGTGCATGGAAATTCAGTACAGTTAGCAAACTGTGAATAAAACACATACTTACCTGGCATTAAAATATCAAGAATTCTAATATTATTTAATCCAGAAAGAATTGCATGAGTTGAAATATTGGAAACTTTGAAAGGAAACTGATAATGGAAATTACTTCTTTTTTAAATTAACTGAAAACAAGGAATTTAATATTTACTAAAAACCTCCTTTCAGTACTGTAATTTCATATCAATTGTAATTACACTGGGGGGAAAAAAACCCCTTTAAATATTAATATTTTACTACTGTTAAGATGGGAAATGTAAGATTATAGAATTAAAAAAACTCTAATCAAATAACTACCAAACTTCAAAGTAAAAAAGAAATCATAGATGGGAATGCTCTTCTACTAATTTTTCATCCCTCAGGAATGCATTTTTTAAGAGGAAAGGGAGCTTTTTCCAGAAGTACCAGAATGTCGTCCTCATAAATAACAAAGTGAGTGGACTAATGACTTAACCTAGCAAAGGCATTAAAAATCTTGTGCTTTAATTAATTTGAGAACTTTAAAAAAGTGAGCTGAAGCAATACAATAACGGATTGGGGAAAATTATTTCATTATACCATATTATATAATACCTTAATTCCATACAATCTATCATAATGAATTGTTCTCATAAAATATTGCATATTGCATTTTATAGCTCAGATGACTCAATATAATTAAATAGGAATAAAATTCTACAGATGAAATTGGTATTTCTTAAGGCAACCAAGGTGCTAAATGCAGGTTCTCTTATAGTGATTTACCGAGGAGAAAACTCAGTTTATGGTAAATATTTTAAAATCTCATTTATACTTATAAATGACTGCAAAATAAGTAGTTCTCCCCTTCCCTCTGCTATATTCTAGGTCAGCTTTGGTACATTCAATCTGTAATGTAGTAATAAAAAAATTATGATACATTTTTTTTAACCAGAACCTGTCTCACCATATGAATTTAAAAGCTCCCGTACACAACTGTAGCCAAGTTGCTACTGGAATCATGCCAGCTAGAAACTCACCTCCTCAGTTAGGGTCTAAAAGGCCTCATTATCAACTTCCTCAGTTACCTGTTGCATGAGCTTGCCAGGGCTAGGGATGAACAAGTGTGACCAGGGTCTGTGACTCCGGAGTACCTGCCATACTGGTTTCACCCTGTCCATTACACTGCTGTTACCTGCAAACCGATCTATCGGAAAGATGCTTCCATTTTATTTACTTTTAGTACTCATTAGGTTAAGTCTGAATTTCAAAATAAGAAAATCTTTCTTCAAA
>VWZG01005609.1:33447-48167 GCA_013396735.1 Grallaria varia
GGGGGGGGGGCGGTGAGGGATGGGGGAGCAAGGGAGGTGCTCTGCGCCCCGGTGCCTTTCTCTCCGCGCCTTCCCCCCGCGGGCTGGGGCCGCCTGCCGCCGGGGAAACAGGCGCTTAGGCCCTCGCTGAGGCCTAAGGAGAGCCTGTTTTCCCGCCATCCGCCCCTTTCCCAAAGCCCGGCTCCCTCAGGTGTGTTCGGAGCCGCCCACTCGGGGGCCGAGCCCCTCGAACGCCTCCTCCCCCTGCGCCGGCTCTGCCGCTTCCCGGCCCCGCCGCCGCTGCTCTCGCCCCTGCCCTGCTCCCAAACTTCCCTGTGCGGCGGCGCCCCGAAGCGCTGTGCCGTGCCCTGCCCTGCCGTGTCGTGTCTCCCTGTGCCGCCTGCCCCTCCCTGCCGCGGCGTGCAGCTTGTTATGTGGCGAGTGGAGGCATCTGGAGTTGCTCGACTGAGGGTTTCAAGAAACACTATGCAGCTATTATATTAACACTGAGGGATTATCTTTCTTGCCAGATAGGACAGTGACATCCGGTGACTTGTTTCGTTTAAAACCTTTTTCAGTTTACGTTGTGGGGAGTGTGGTTATTTATTAATTCTGCAGAGATAAATTCTATTTTAATAAACGTTGGGTGGGCATGAGTGTTTAGCGGCATAATAAGTTACAACACAGACGTTTATGAAGCAGAGAGGAGAATGGTTTGAACAGTTGTGATCCGGTGATTCTTTGAACGCTACCCTTGCTCATGGGCCACCTAATCCAGAAATACCATTTGTTTGTACGTGTGAAGTCAAGTAGTCTGGTAATTCTCAGGTGGAACTTTGAGTGTTATTTCAGTTATATCATCCTCGTGAAATATTAGTTGTTATTCGGAAGGCTTAGTGACCCCGAGTTGTCACTTTTGTTTTTTGTCAATAATGTCCTTTGCTAACTTAAACATTTGACAGCAGTGTTGTCAAAAACTTTCATCGTAACACAAACACGTGAAAATTGAAGGGGTTTTGAGATACTTATCCTAATGTTGTCGTTTATAATTTTATTCAGTACTCCAGGTAAGAAAAATATTCCATGCACATCTGCAGTGAAGAATTGGAATGTGCTTTAATTTGAGAATATAGTGAATAGTTTATTTTAGTACTTTGGAGCTGGTTTAGTTCATGTGTAATGAAATTTTCTGTATAAGTTAGCTTTGAAAAAATTGCTAATGAAATCTGTCCAGCAGGAATGACATTTGAGCCATAGTTGCTACAGAACAGTAGACTTCTGAGGAAGAATTTAAATACCTAATACAGTAGAAAAGTATGGTATTTGAGTAAGTAATCTGTAAATTTTGTTATGTATGTTAGTGTAGACTCAGTGAAGGAAAGAAGTACTTTCTTGATGACTGGATAAACTAGTGGACAGTTCATATATTGAAAGTGACTTTCTTCTCATGTCTGTTCAAATCTTAATACATAGCCTAACTTCTTTTCTATAATGCTGATTTTCTATAAAGGCCTTGCAAGTATGACTTCTTTTTCCTCAGAAATTTGCTGGCATGTAAGTGGTTTCTCTTCTGCAGATTTCATAAAATTAGTCTTTAAGAAGTAAATAGATCATAGTAAAAATACTTTTTTACATTAATGGCTTATCTGTTGCTCTGAAATCACATCTCAGAAGGCCAGGATGATAAAATTATACATCTATTTAAAATACTGTAAGTTCATGTCATTTAAAAAAAATAGTTGGTATAAACTACAGAATAAATCATTGACATTTATATCTGTGTTTATAATTCTATTTCCTTCATCTGATCAAAGCCATTGTAATATTATCATTGCCTATAAGTGGTAAAAAATACTTTTGATTGGCTTAATTAAATTTGAATGGAACTTGTTGGGATGAGAAGAATGAAAGGTTTGCAGACACAGTACTTATTATGAGTACATCATCCATTGCTAAGGATATTTGAAAATTTATTTCAGATATGAGTGTCATGGATATTTTTGTAACTATGCACTGTCTTTATTCAATTAGCTGACTTATTCTAGATTTCCTGATGTTAAACATAAAGCTACAATAGTTGAATAAAACATGAGAATATGAACTTTCTGACAATTTCTTTGTCTAGAACAGCATCTTAGGTATGCTAAGCTGTATTGGTACAGGTCAGTGAGAGTACTCGCTGCTGAATGAAACTCATAAGAGATAATGAAAACCTTTAAATATAAAATGGTATTTAGTACAGAGAGGATGTTTAAAAATTTGTCCAAAAAGGCTCTTGGCTTGGCAGAGATACATTAACAGTTGATGTGTTTTTCTGGATGGTGTTAGTGGTCTAGGTTTTGTCTTTGCCTTTTGTTATATGTTTCGTTTTTTCTGAAAAAGTCACCTCAAGGTATTTTGTGTTAATTTTGGAAAAGTGAATGCTGGCCTAATGTGCCCTGAGGTGAGGTGGCTCTCTCCTGAGGAATGTAAGAATTAAATTTGTGTTTGCAGACCGAATGATTGAGTTGAGGCTTCCAAAACTTTACTGAAGTAAACTTAGTTTAGTACACTTTTGAAAAGATGACACATGAAAAGGGGGAATTGGGAGCCTTTCAGCTCTTTATTTCCCATGCCTGTCTAGATCAGTAATCCATACTTCATCATCTCCTGTTGCATGTTTGCAAACTGTACCTTGGCAAATCTAAAAGTTGGTAAATCCTGCAACTCTTTTTTTTTTTAAATTAGTTGTTTTTCAAATAAGATAGATTAGGAAAGATTTTTCCAAATGAGATAGGAAAATGCAATCATTATGAAAATGATAGGACATGAAGACATTACAACAGTAGTTGTCATTCTAAGACATGGATTTCTGATGCTGACAAGCCAGAAGATAAGTTTTATAATATTGTTCTGTATTTCACAGAATACTTAAAATGAAAGGTTAATGTCAAGTTAAAAGTGAGAATTTTCTCCCCAAAATTCCGTAATAACTCCAAATAGATAGCACTATATGAAATACAGCTATACAGTATTCAGTGTTCATCTTTGGATACGTAATTGTCATGTTCTACTAGTGATTACTGCCTGGAAATTTTTTTTTCTTCTATTTGTAAAAAAAAACCCTCCAAATTTATCTAATGTGTTTGTATCCTTCTTAATGGAAACTTAAACCAGCAATCAGGCTAAGTGATAATACTGCTGCTAAACAAAATTAAAAACAAGACATATGAAAATATTTCCAAAATTCAGAACATGGAAAGCTGTAGCTTGCCAGGATTTATTTAGCACTTGGTATTGGTATAGCTTATTTTGGCTAATTACAGTAGAAACAAAGTGCTGCAATAAAAAAGGTAAGGAGAGCTGAGGTATTTGAAATTTGATAAGGTAAATAAGTGATTGGATAACTAGATTACCGGTGTAACAGCCATAATTCTAGTTAAAATATTGAAACCACAAATTTTATTGCTTCTGTCTTCTATTTTAAGTTACTAGAGATTAGTTTGGTACCTCTGAGGTGGTGGCTTTGAGGCAAGATTTTACAGGATGTTATTGCTACATGTGGCTTAAAATTGAGGTTATTTAAACTCCTGAAGGGTGAAGCATGGTCACATTGGGTCGTGTTTGGTTTTTTTGGAGGGGGAGGTGGGGTTTTCGTTGTTATTTTGGGGGTTTTTTATTTGTTGGTTTGTTTTTTCCCTGCCAAGAAGTAGTATGATAAGGTGTCTTAGTCTAGTAATACATAGAGAGATGCTAAACATGATATGGTCTGCATGGATTCCCCATGGTAGGAACACTGCTTGAATATTCACCTTCTTTATATGTTGGGCAAAATATTCTTTAAATATATAATCTGTGTGTATAAGATACACAACTTTTCAAGAGTTATTCAGTAACGTGGCTGATGCTGTGTATTGAAGGCATTTGTTTCAGTGCAAATATTCTTCATTGATTAAAAAGGTAATCCTCATGTTTGCATTTTGTAGTCGTCAACAAGAAATTGAAGAGAAACTCATAGAGGAAGAAACTGCTCGAAGAGTGGAAGAACTTGTGGCTAAACGTGTAGAAGAAGAGTTGGAGAAAAGAAAGGATGAGATTGAGCGAGAGGTTCTCCGCAGGGTGGAGGAGGCTAAGCGCATCATGGAAAAACAGTTGCTCGAAGAACTCGAGCGACAGCGACAAGCTGAACTTGCAGCACAAAAAGCCAGAGAGGTAACGCTCGGTCGTTTGGAAAGTAGAGACAGTCCATGGCAAAACTTTCAGTGTCGGTTTGTGCCTCCTGTTCGGTTCAGAAAGAGATGGAATACAGCAAATCTAATTCCCTTCTCATGTAAACTTGCATTGCTGCGAAACTTAATTTCTAGCCTATTCAGAGGAGCTCACTGATATTTAAACAGTTACTCTCCTAAAACCTGAACGAGGATACTTGATTTTTAATGGAACTGACCTACATATTTCATAATTGTTTGAAACTTTTGCCATGGCTGCAGGATTTATCAGCAGTCCTTTCATTTTTGGGGAAGGGTATTGAAAGATCTGTAATTATGTATCCTTCATTTGTTTCATTTTGTTTACCTAGACTGTAAGAGGCTTTTGCCTTCAGCCAGGCAAAAAGCAGGGTCCAGCAATGATCTGCAGTACCTGTCTTTAACAAATAGGTTTCTTATTTTTCATTTAAAATGACGTTTTCCTTGAGCATACATTGGACTAATTCTGGGACTTCGAGCATAAGCCCATCCATGTCTTCACGAAGGATCTCTGTCCAAGTCATTATATCCATTCTTAATAACTACTAACAACTCCTTTTTTTCTCCCTAGAAGTTATAAAAGAGCAGGTTGCCCTTGTCTGAAGTCAAGCTGAACGTGTGACTTGGGTTTTTGGGGTTTTTGTTTTGTTTTGTTTTGTTTTTTAATCAGCGGCTGGAGCAGAAGCTGAAAATGTCTTTCTGTGAGACAGTAATTTGCTACTAAAGGCTTTGATGCCTGCCTGCACCAATCATTCCAGGATCCATAACTTTCAAGACAAACTTCAAACTGTAAAAAGGAAATTTGTGCTAAATAGCCATGTGTCAAATGCATTTTTTCACTTTGTACCTCCTACGCAGTTTATTTTAGATTAATATTTTGATTGGCGTACAAAAGGAGAGACAGTAGCAATGCAGCTTTCCTCTTCATACTAAATGTGACTTGTCAGTCACATAATACCAGTTAATTAAATGAAAAAAAATGAATACTGAGTTACAATAAATATTAAAATATTAAATCATACTTTTTTTGGAAATTCAGACTTTCATATGAACGAGTTTAAGCTGAATTTACCTGTTCATAGTCAGAAAATTCTTCATATATAGAGGTTTTCATTTGATCAGATGGATGGCTTTTTTTTTTTTTAAGTGTTTTTGCTATTGTCAATATCATATGGACAAGTCCCATCAGTTCTTTGTAACACATAATAAACCTCCATGCCTGGAGTGAAGTGTGCTAGCTAGTAGCTGGTTACTAGTCATAGTAAGAAGTTTTCATATGCTTGCTTTGTTCATATTAACTTTTTTTTCTTAAACAGACACAAACCTCTGGCTAACTTTAAATCCTCCAAATATTAAAATAATTTGGATATATATTATGTGAACTGAAACACTTCAAAAATTTTCACACAGTTTTCATATTTGAGTTGCATAACAGAGTTCCATAAAATTCACCAAGAAAACAACAATTACAAGGCTTTATTTCCTGATCTTGCCTTCCCTGGACTCCTGAATTCCAAGTTCATACTGCAAATGACAGTTTCAGCTGTCTTAAAATTGTCAAAATACTGAATGTTAAGTCCATTCTTCTCATGAAAGAAGCCCATAGCTCCATGAAGTATGGATTGCCATTTGTATTTTTCACTAACAGTAAATGTATTTTTCTTATTAATTGTTTGCCTTAGGAATGATTTACATATTTTTGTTCCTTCTTACCATAAACATCTGCATTCCTCAGCTCAGCCTTCCTTGTATGTTGTTTCTTTATAAATGGTTGAGCTGCTGATGCAGGTATTGCCAAGCTAACAGTACAAATCATTTTAAAGAGGAAGCTGGCGCGTATGGCAGCCGAGGAGCACACTCTGCAGGACACTGGACAAGACAGTAAATATTCAACTTTTAATGCTGATTAAAGGAGTATAGGTAAAGAATACGTAGGTATACTTAATTGGTGAGACAAACTATTCACTTTATTTATATTTTCTATATTACTTTTTAATTTGGTAAATACTATCCAGTTTTTGTAGTTGTCCTTGTTGATTTGTGTGATCTTAAAATTCTAGTAATAAATTGTCAGGATTCTGTGATTAGGGAGGGTTTAGTTGGTTGCTGTTTGGACTGGGCGGGATGATTTAAATTGAGTAGTAGAAACCAGTTTTAGTGGCTGCACAGTTTACCGTTGTGAGAAAAATAGGTGGCTGTAAAGCTGCCGCTTTAAGTCAGTTCACGAAAGAATTCTGAGAAAGATTAGTGAACACATAGAAATGAATGTTTTACTTTACTAACATCTTGCCCTGTCCTCCCCTTTAGGAAGAAGAGCGTGCAAAGCGTGAGGAACTAGAGCGAATACTAGAAGAGAATAATCGAAAAATTGCAGAAGCACAAGCTAAACTGGTATGTGAAGATGTTGTTAACCATTTTGCAGGGAAATAACAGGTGTCTCTGCCAGGTTTACAACACAATTAAAAAAACCAAATTGACCCTTTCTAGAGTGTAACTTGCCTATTGCTGGTTGTGTATCAGTAGCGTTGCTCTCCTTCCCCTAAGCATAAAAGACCAGATCCTTAGCTGTAACACTAGGCTGATAAAATAGTTTGGATGCAGTTAATTCAGAGGGAAGTTGCTGCCTTCAGAATTTAAAAAGTCCATTTTAACTATATCTTGTGGGAAAGGTTGAAGTAAGTTTGCAAACATGTTCAGCTTCAAGTGACTAATTCTGTTTTGTTGAGCAGGGCAAGTACAAACTGGATTTGAGTGTAGTGTAATGTTGATGTAGAAGTGCTGAAAGGGACTTTCAGCATGAGCTTAAGATGTCTAAGTTAGGAAAGTCTAGCATATGTTGGTCTTCAGGCCCATTTAATCAGGTGCCTGCCACGTGAAAACATTCAGTATGATGTAGCTGATTCTAACCACTTGATGATAAGCCAAACTAAGCATCTTCTGAGTCCTAACTGAACTGTTTCAATTGCCCAGGTAATTACACTTCTTTCATGTAAAAATGCGGCTTCTTAAAACACTTTGCTTGAAATACATCTGCTTTAGATCTCTTTCTGTTTTACACTTTTCTCAATCTTACATGGTTGAAACAGGACATATAGAAAATTTGAAGTTTTAATTGATGTAATGAACAAAATAAGCGCCTTTAGAAGACCATTAGAAGAGCTGTGAGAACTATTGGTCTCACAGCTCACAATCCTTAGACTGACTAGTTAAAATCAAGTAAAGATGGTTTTGGATTAGGAGAGGTTTTTAGATGGGTTTTGGAGCAGGGAGACCTCTGCTTGAAGGTGTGTTACGTCATTGTGCCTTCATGTGACAAGTGTCAGGGGAATTTCTCTACATATGTATTGTCTTCCTGAATTAAAATGTAAAGTGTTGTTTGCAAAGCCATGCTGAAAAATACGGCATGTAAGCACTCAAGATTTTGATAGATTAACTGTAGAAAGTTCTCAGTCTTTCTTCTAAACTCAATTCAAATAACCGTTTTATAAACAGTTTCACTGAAACCAACTATGGCATCTAGCTCAGGTAGAACTGCTTACATACCTATGCAAGATAGGACCTGTTTGGAAGTTAATATGGACTTGTAAATTGGTTTTATGACTGCAAAATTTGCTGGCCTAAATTTTATCATTTTCTTATGTAGGCTGAAGAACAATTGAAAATTGTTGAAGAACAAAGAAAGATTCATGAGGAGAGGATGAAACTAGAACAAGAGAGACAACGTCAGCAAAAGGAAGAGCAAAAAATTATCCTGGGCAAAGGAAAGTCTAGGCCAAAACTGTCCTTCTCCCTAAAAAGCCAGGATTAAATTTCAACTCTGAACTCTTTAAAAAAAAGGAAAACTCAAAAAACAACAAAAAAGGAAAAAAAAAAAACTTTGTATGGTAGCTTCATGTTGAAGTGTTTTTGGTTTTTTTTCTTTGATTTTTTTTTTCTGTCTTTTTTGAAAGTTGAAAAGTTAGCTTGTTCTAATAGGGGCTGTGCTCTGCAATTCTTTTTTTTTTTTTTTTAAACTTCCATTAAGTTAAACCCTTACCAGATCATCATTGCCTTTTAGAGCATAATCTGTTTTCATCAGTTTTGTTTCTGTATTGGTGATCTGAAGCAAGTCATGTCACTTTATGAATTGTGGATGATCTGATAAGGTTTTACTGATCTACTCATCAGAGTTTGACTCTGATAATTGACAGAACTTTATATTGGGTATTACTGACTTTTAATGTTTTTTTTTTGAAGTCAGTAAATACACGAGTAAATTGCCATAGTATTACTGGACCTCTGCGGTTTATTGTTAAATCAGTGTCCTATGATACTGTCCCATTGTTGCGCTTGATGTTCCTGATACAGGTAAGGAAATAGTTTGTCATTTCTGCTATGAATACATAGAGAGCAGTATTGTCTCTGTTAGATTTGTTTTTATTACATTGACAACATTCAACCAGCGTTCCCCATTGTGTAAATAAACCAATTTGCTGAATAAAGTGAAAGTCTTAAATTCATATGTTTAAGTAAATTTTTTTAGTACACTTCTATAAACAGCTATAAGAGTGACAATTCACATCATTAAATTCAAGACTATAGTAATATTTTTTTAAATTTTGCTTTAAACTATTGTGGCTTCTCCTACTTACAATGCAAAGTTACACACAGTAAAAAAATCCCTGCAGTTGTGAATGTTTTTAATGGCTGCTGCTGTTTTTATGAATGTTGGTTTTTATTCTGACAGAGATTTATGTCACCTGTAGTATCATGTTTTAAACAGCTGTTTGGCTTACTGCACCGAGATCAGTACTTCAATATCTAATCCCCTTCAGTTCACCCGTAGTATAGTACATTGTATAAGTGAAGGTCATTACCATATAATGAATCTGATGGATCCTAAAGGATTTAAAAATGGAAGTTTTTTCTCCCAAAGGACTGGACTAGCTAGTATACTTGAAGTAAAAACAGAAAGTGAGATTCTGTCTAAATATATTGTTTTAGCCAGAAAGCAACTGTTATTCATATACAGATCTTGAATATTATCCATTTATATATATAGGTTTTATTTTGAAAAATGAAACTACAGATTGAAAACTATATATATAAATCCCCTTTTTGTATATAATTCTTCTACCAAAACCTGGATTACTATAGCTTGTCCAGTTCTAAAACTTTCTTTTTCCTGTCAGCATGCAACATCTGTAGTAAGCATAAAATGAAAGTTACCAGTAGTTGCCTGAGCATTTGAATGTTGCTGGACAAAGTCAGAAGTAATTCCTGATATTCCCAAAGGGTCTGTTTCTGTAGATTTGGCAAATTTAATGTGGGAGAAAGTTGGGTGTGCCACTGAAAGCAGTACTCGGCGTGCTTTGTATGAAACTGGGGCTTGGGGGGCAGACTGATATGTATCACTTTGTCCGGCATGTCAAGAAAATGTGAAGACAGTAAAATACCTACACTATTACTGTACTTAAATTTGTCTATATATTGTATTACAAAAGAAGGTTGAAAGTTGCTTAATGCACAAAAACAAAAGCTGAAGCCAAATAAATCATGTACATGACCTGTTGGCAGGAGCAGGCTGTATTTAAAGATCAACTGATACCTGTATTTCTAAAACAGAAAACATCCCCTGTTCCCTTATAAGAAACAAGCTATTAAAAAGTCAATACTCAAAACAGACCTATGCAGTGTTATTTCCTCTTCTAAAAGCAAGAAGCTAAGTAATCATACGTGCAGCTGTGGAATCAAGCATTTTGTTCTGCATCACATAATTTGCTGGTAAATAGCAACATTTGTTCTCTGCATTTAACATTGTGTAGGCTTAGATGTTGGAAGGTTCTTTTCAGTCACACTTATAGGGCTATTGTGGACAAAATGCCCATTCTTAATGAGATTGCCCATTCTTCCTTTCCACGTTTCACTACCTGTTTCTCCTTCCCCTGCCCTCAAAAAACGAAAATGGGGCTCGGTTTTTGTTTTCGTTTTGGTGGTGTTTTTTTTCCCTGCCCCCTCTGTTGGGGTAGAAGTTCAGTTGGTGGAATCTGCTGCCTCTTTGCTGTCCTAAAGCATTCTCTGAGATAGTTCTTTGTAGATCTGGTGTGCATGAATGCTACATTTGCATTGCACTGGAGTTTTCTTTTTAAAATTATTGTAGGACTTCGGGAATACTGTTGATTTCTAGGAAAAGAGAAATCTAGGGGGGTAAATTGACATTTGATGGTGAGAACTTGGGATGTTATATTCCCATAGAACTTTGTCTGTTTAATGCAAAGTATGTTGGAACATAGACTGACACTTAGGTAGTGTTTAAACTGTGACCTGCCTGTGTGCATCTACAAGAGGATATTGACCTACCCAGAAAACTGCTGTTGGTGATTGTGTTGGGTGTTTAATTTTTTATTTCATAACAGTTTGAAGTTTCAGCTTCAAATTTTGGTTAGACAATTTTTAGTTTGTTCTACGTTTTTGTGTGTTGTGGACTCACCCAGGGAGGTCAGTAGTCGTTTTTGTTGCCACGTACTTTGAACAGTGTTCATTTACCTTACATGATAACAGAAGAGGTCTTAGTTTTCCCAGCCCATGTTCGTAAATGTCCTGGGTCATTATTTTAATACTGAACAGTGCATCTGTTTGGCCAGGTAGGAGCATGGAAGGCCTTAGAGCAGCATGCTAGTGTGCTCCTTGGAGATTTGCTGAACTGCCCTTTGAACTTCCCATGGTCATTTATCGTCATTTTTCCAAGCACAAGTGGAAAGCTGACTGCCGTGAAATGTATTGGAGGGATGGCATCCTTGAAGCTTAGCAAAGAATGGGTATTTAGATTGGTGAGATGTCTAAACTGCCAAGTAACTGCATATCTATGTATAATCTCACTATCAATAGTTTCATCCATTCCTATCTTGTCTTGAAAAAGAAGGATTTACCTTTGATGTCTCTCCTTTTCTCTTTAGCTTTGTGCCACCTCATACGTCTCACCTTGTGTATTTCCCTTGCAGACTTTGAAGCTGGTAACCCTCTTTTTGTAATGCTATTAACATGCTGTCTTGGGATTGTTTTGAGTTTCTGTGCCATTTTTTGTACATACGCCAAATACGGGGGTGTTGGTTATTCACTTTTTAATACATGCAGTGTCTTGTTAAACATTTTCAGAGCATTTGGGGTCATAGCTCTGTCATTGCAAGGTCTCAACTTGATGCATGTGCAGGTGAAATTCAAGTCAATAAACACCTTCCAGGCTGCGTTACAGAGGGGATTTCTTTCAGAAGAGAACTGTGGATCTGCCTGTGTGCCTAAGGCTCATTCCAGGCAGGAGGATATGGTCAAAGTGCCTGGTGTGGTATGGTTTCGGACTCACAGGCCAGTCTAGCTGGAGCTGAACCATGACTTTCATGCACCTCTATTCTGTTCTCATGGTGGTACCACCATCCATGCATTTCAGGTTATCCCTTCCTCCCATCCCACCGTTTCGTTAGCCCGCTGAATAGTGCTGAGCCTCTGTTGATGTTTCTGTACTGAACAACCTCATGCTTCCGATCATCTTTCCTGGACTGACCCTTAGAATCAAGGGTTATGCTGACTCAGTGTCAGCTTTGCTAAACAGGGCATGAACCCCCTTTTATATAAAAGGCCAGTTGTGTAGCAGAAGCTTGATCCCAGGTCCTTTTTCATACCTCTCATATCGTAGACCACAAAATAATGTAAATACTTTTGTTTTTCACAGAATGGTACTGAGAACCAGTATAAAAACAAGTCAAACAACTAAAATACATGGTTAGGGTGTACAAACTTCCTTTACTTCCTTTCTGATTTTCACTATAAGGCTGCTTGAATTCTATGGCTGTATTTAGGAGGAGCCAAGCTCATTTTCTAAGAAGCTATGGTTAACCAAAATTGCAGTTATAAAACAGGCCTGGAGAAGGCAAATTAACATCTAGATATGTACTTACTCTACTATAAGGGCAGGAAATGCATTGTTGTGGTGTGAACGATGAATTAAGAGCTGTTTCAAGTATCCGGCACACTTGGCCTTTTTGTACAAATGATAAACAATCTGTTTAAGTCACTAAGCATCAATCGTGATCATTTGTCTTTATTAAATTTAGCAGTAATTGCATCCATTCAGTTATATATCTTCAACGTTTGAAATTGGTACATTTTCAAGTAATGATTAATGATGGTGAGCTTTTTCACTTACAGAAAAATCATGTCCCGTGTACTCTTATTGCCAATGTTTAGACTGATGTTTAAAAGAGAATCAGGGAGTGTAGGCCCAATTCTGATATCATCCAGATTAGCTGCCTTTTGTTATAGATTTCATAGAACCAAACCAAGTATCAATGTAATTATTGTCCGTATCACTCCCTAAACAGAGGCAAAAGGAGTTACTTAGTGATAAACCCGATTTTTTGTTTTAAGCCTGGCTGAGGTACAGGAAATAAAAGTTTAAGCAGTACCAACGGCAGCGTCACAGTTTTTCAGTGAAGGCAAGGCTTAGGCGGGTCTCACCTGCTCGCTGTCCGCGCTCGTCCGTCCATCCATCCGTCCGTCCATCAGTGTGTCCATCCTCTCCCGGCGAGCCAGGCCACCCGGGCGCGGGGGCACCGCGGCGCCGCTCCCACGGCCGCGGCAGGATTTCCCGCAGAAGCCTGTGCCCTGCGAGTTCGTCAGGAAACAGCGTTCCCTGCGAACCCCGTAATGTCTGCAGGCACCTCCTCCTGAAATACCCCCTAGAGAAGCCGCGGCCGAAGCCGATTTCGAACTTCCGAACATTTGTCATCTTTTTTTGCTTCGAAACGCCCGTCCCAAGCCTCTACTCTCACGTCTCTCCCGTGTCCGAGGCGATCCCTGCTGCGTCTCGGAGGCGAGCCGGGACTGCTGGAGGCCGATGCAGCGGGCGCAGGGGGCTGGCAGCGGGCAGGGAACGCGGCTGCCCGGGGGCTCCGCCGCGGCCCCTCCGAGCGCCGCCCGCTCCCGCCCGGCCCCGGCCCCGGCCCCTGCCTCCCGGTCCGGCCCGGCCCTGCTCGCACCCCTAAGTACCTTCGCGGAGCTCCCCCGGCCAAAAAGGGTGACATGAGCGGAATAGCTACCGAGCCCCCGTTTCTTTGGAAGCCTTCATCTTTGATGCTTAGGTTATCTCGGAGATCAACTGCCCG
The DNA here is from genome assembly GCA_013396735.1 of Grallaria varia. Lineage (NCBI taxonomy): Eukaryota > Metazoa > Chordata > Aves > Passeriformes > Formicariidae > Grallaria > Grallaria varia. Next base: position 46,790 of record VWZG01005609.1, read on the forward strand.
TTTTTCTCTTGGTTCTTACTTAAAAGTGATTTTATTAACCCGTTTTTTTATACACGTAAGAGTGCGCATCGGTAGGATGCCGGACAGTAGAGTAAAACAGCTGTATTTGCGTAAAATGATTAACCGATGGACAATAGACGTCCTGTGATATATTTAGATACTGGAGGATATTTTCAGACAATACCAGGGCTCTTCATTTCCTCTGGTTTACTTAAAGCAAGGATACGGGGAGTTAGAGGTCACAGTTTACTCACAGCTTTTACAAAGCACCGCTCGTAACCTTTTGCTTCTAAACAAACAGAAGCAGCAGCATCACAAAATTGAGGTAAACCTATTTTACACGTCTCTGTTGCTGGAAGCATTTATCGGGCTCCGTGTTTACATTGGCTGACGACCGACTACACACCACACATTTGTTTAAAAGTTTAATAATTAAGTGCTTTCCTCCCCTCAGTGGCGAAGCTCTCCTTTGATGCCCCTTGTAGTGCGTAGATACCCAAGCTCTGTCTGTCTCCCACTTGAGTGCTAAGTTTCCGTCCCGAGAATCAGCTCCTTTCCCACCAAATTGCATCGCCGGATCTGCAATTCCTTCCTCACTGCAAATGAAATTTAATTAAGCAGTTTACTTAAAACGTATTCGATGTTTTGTGTGAAAAGCAAACTGATTTCCTTGTTTCCTTGGGTGGTAGATTTCATTAGAGAACTACCAAACACAACGCGAAATCTACGGGTCTTCGAGCGTGCCTCAGAATTCTTTCCCCTTCTGTTGCAAGCGAGAGGAGCGGGCTCTGCCAGGCTGAAACACCGGTTTGTTTAAAGAGGGGTGGAAAAAGAACATTGGCTTCCAAAACTGAAACGGGAAATAAATTACAGTGCCAGTTGTTTTCCTCATAAGGGCTTCTTCGCGTTCGTCTAAAAGCCGGACGAGCACCACCACGAAGCCGATTTCTAAGTGAATGCCCGTGTTTCTTCGGGAATAAAATTATGCGAAATGGGCTTGCATTAGGGTCTTTGGTACCATGTCCTTTGCGTGCCTCAACTAAAAGGTAGGGAAATGGCAGAAAGAGCGCCGTAATTTCCTGGGATTTAATTTTTAATCCTTTCTGCAGATACTATTTTGGCAAGAAATCCCTACTGGAAGAAAATCGGTAACCCTCTTAATTTCACGGGAGCGACTATGACATTACACAACCCGTGTACATTACACAACCTCGCTACAGCTCTTGTTGCGGACCCTTCGCGTGCGCTGCCTCCCCAGCCCGCTTCCGCCGCCCGGGGCAGCGCTATCGCCGCCCCGTGTCGCCTTTGACGGGGCACTTTTTTTGCGGGGGACCCGCTTAGGCGCCGGGCCGGGCGGGAGGCGGGGGAGCGGCGGAGG
>VWZG01005609.1:49207-141844 GCA_013396735.1 Grallaria varia
CCCGCCCCCATTTTATTTTGGTGTTTTTTTTTATTTTTTTTTTATTCCTTCTTTCTTTCCCTGCTACGCTCCGTGGTCTCTGCCGGCGACAAGGACAGCGGTGCCCCCCGGGGAAGCCGGAGCTCTGCGGATGCGCCTGCCTGGGACCGGGGGAGCTGAGTCGGAGTGGATTTATTGACTCGCGGGTGTTCCCGAGCTCCCCGAAACAGCCCGGGCTGGTGCCCGTGCGGATTGCAAACTGCAGGGAGCAGTGAGAGACGCACAGGAGGAGCCTCCCGCCGAAGCTGTGTCCTTTTCCCCCACCCCTTTATTTCTCCTACCACCGTTTATTTTACAACACCTCCCCTTTTTTTTTTATTTTTTTATTTTTTCCTACTCCTTTTCACGCGAGCCTTAGACACTGTGAACGCGTATGGCGCTCTGGATCCAAATGGGAGTTGGCAGTTTGAGTGGCATCTTCCAAGGCAGCCGGGAGACCCCCTGTAAGAGGAAGGACTGAGGCATTTGCAATTTTTTGTTATTGCTGTTGTTACTTCGGAGGTAGCTTGGATCTTAACTCGCAGGAGATATTCCTACATGCGAGTGGCATACATGACTCAGTAGATCTGCTTGCAGCTCTCGCCAAGTGCATCGTCGACTCTTGGCTTGTGATTTTTTTTTAATTTTTTTTTTTAATTATTATTCTTTCTTTCCTGTCAATCGTCTCGCCTGTTGGGATACCGGGCACCCACTCTGCCGTTGCCGCTCAGGTGCGGGGGAAGGCGCCCGGCGGAGTTGGCGAGGCTCCGGGGAGGGACTCGGTGCCGCCCGCGACCATGGCAGCGCGGAGGCGAGATGCCTCCGCCTGGAAGTACTGCTGGGGAGCCGTGATGGTTTTATGCAGAACTGCACTGGCGCGGTCCATCGTTTTAGACCCCATATATTGGAATTCCTCCAACCCCAAGTAAGTTTCCATCCCGCTCCCGCCCGCCGTCTCCCTGGGGGCCGGCGCTACCGCCGGCGGCCGTGTGCGGGGCCGAGCGGGACGGGGACGGTGCCGCAGATGGGCCGCGGCCGCCGGCGGGCCGCGGGGACGGGGCGGGGGCGCGGCGGCCGCGGGGATAACAGCCGGGGCTGGCAGCGGGATCCGGCCCTCCCCGGGGCGGGGGTTCCGTGTGGCGGCGGAGCGCCCCGTCGCCCCTTGCCGCCGGCGGGGGGGTCCCGGTATGGGGGGCTGTCCGCGACGAGACAGGTCGGCGGACCGGGAGCGGGATGCGGGGCGGCGGCGGCAGGCTGAGAGCTGCGGGCGGGGGCCGGGCTCGCCCCGGCGGGAGCAGCGGCGGAGGCCGGAGGAGCCGGGCTGCGCTGGGTTGCCCGGGAAGGGTGATACTCTTCAACTTCTCCGTCTGCAGATGCACTCATCCCATTGACTCCAGCGAAGTTACATCTGCTTATAACAGGGCTAAATTTGGTTGTGGAGTTGATGGTATCAAGGCACATGTCAGTGAGTAATGAACTAAGCATTACCCATCACACAACCATTTAGTGTCATTCTTCATTAACAAACCCAGGAATAATGTACATGTGTTCCCAGGACTTCACTGTTAAAGCACACCACTCTTAAAATAGAAGCGTATCCTTAAAAAAAAAGACCCAAAAAACCTCTTTACTTAAACATACAAAATTATTTCTGTTGGAAAGAGGAACTTTTTGGAAAGTGGGCCGTACTTTCTAAAGAGAAGTCTGAGGCAGTGATGAAACACTAATTCTGCTTATCTTTTGTACCCTTGAATTTTTGACATACAAAGTGAAAGTTGGCTCTGTACAGTTGTGAGATCATTTGAACTTTTGTGATTAAAACCACTAGTTTAGGAAAAAAACTCAGAGTAGGAAGAAATAGTCTGTAATGAGTTTAGGGAGTTTTAAACCAGAAGTGGGTTAAAAAAAATTCTTTGAATGTACGGTCTATCATCTGCAATTATAGATATTTAAAATTAAACCATGTGCACTGTGTCAATTGAACTCAGAATTTCCCATTAAGTCCAGTGAGTACATATCTTGTTTTCCCGGGGGACTTTGTAGAGGAAGTGTTAGGTGGTGATGAGACAAGAATGAATGGAGTATTTCCTGGATCAGGGATTAATTCTGTGTAGGTGGCAGGATCTCCAGGAGTCTGGTGACGATTTCAAAGTTTGGATTAGAAGTAGCATCTCAAGTTTATCAAGTAGCCTTGCCTTACAGGCATCATTATCTCCTGTTGTTTTAACTGAAGGAAAAAAAAATGGCTTCAGATTTTTTAATAGTGTGAATAATTGCTCTATTTCTGTAACACTTCTTTACTGAGAAGTTTTCTGATATTTTTTTAAAGCCCCAAAACAAACAAAACAACAAAAACTTGACAAGAACGCTGTGGACTGCTCGATTCAGTGTCTTTATTTGTAACATTGACTGACAAATGCTCATTTTGTATATGCACCAGGTGGGAAGCCTGTTAAAATAAACTTTAGATCCAGCCACTAGCTCAGCAGTTCCATGATGCTACGTAGCTAAAGCCTTTCTTTAGCTTAAGAAAGACACGGCATCACATCAGAGGATAAAGCGGCAGGGCCGGTTATAAAGCGGGCTTTATAAGGCTCTTTAGGCTCTCCAAAGGCAAAGGCTGCGAACCGGGGTTGCATTGCAGGAGTGGGCCTGCTGTGCTGGTGGAAAACAGCCTTGGCTCGGCATTGGAGGAAGGGGAAGGCTTTTGCATCGCAGCCCTCGCTGGGTTTGTGCCTACAGAGGTCACTCTTCCAAAGCAGAAGAGCTGGCTGCTCTGAGCTCTCCTCCGCCAGCCCCAACCTGCTTTCGCTGTCTTTAACCTATCTTGATCGCTGTCATTAGCCATCAGTGAAACGAAAGTATCTGAGTAGCTGAATTCAACTCATCTTACAGAGCCTGGGGATATGCTTCCTTTATCAAACACGATTTGTGTTCCCATTTAGTTAATTCTAAACTGTTTGATTACAAAAAAGGTTTGAATGTTGTTAATGGTAGATCTAATGATAATATCTAATTACTTTTTCAGCTTAAATGCATGCTTAAAAATAGGTTGTGTTGCTGATGTAATTGAATTTTCTTGAGTGATTCATTGAGGGTTAATCACCACAGTGAAGAAGTACACTATTAAAATTAGTCTTTTCAATTGCTGGGGCTAGTGATTTATAGGCCACTTGGAGGCCTGGAGTTTGAGGAGGCTTACAAATGCATTCCTGATATTGCTGCCGGTGAGGCAGCTCCACTTCTCAGAGCAGGATTTCTTACTAATTCTTCTCACAGTTGTTTGCCTGAAGGATACTGGATAATTTCTCCTTAGATGAGGTTGTCCTCACTCTGGATACAAGCTGATTGTTAGCTTGAGAAGTAAAGCTGCTGAATAGATCTTGGCATGGTATAATAATAAAGCTCCTTTCTAGGTTTGAAATAATAACTATCTTTGCTGCTGGTTAATTTATTCAGGGAAGCAGTGCATTTAACTCTATTGAAAGCCTCAACACATAAATCTGCTGAACAGGTAGGCAATTAAATGCTGGGAGAAGTTGTTAGTCAGGTTAATATAAAGTATGAAATAATAAATTTTATGTTAAGGTGAACGTATAAACTGAATTGGTTTTGCACTGAAGTGTAGAGGTTATAATTTCTAGCAGGTGGCTGGGATGGAGAGCACGCGGTAGCTATTTGAACACAGACCTCCCTCCCCTGTTCCACCCCCCTGCTCCCTTTTCAGAGATTTGCTTTTATTGCCTCGACCAAATCACGAAATTGAAGTGACCTCCATAAAATAATTATACCTGTGACTTTATTACTTGGGAGGTTAAACATCACTGTTGCAGATGATCTTGGTAGACTTTACAGACTTACCATCTGAAGAACCTTAGGTCTCCTGATTCTGAAAACACAGAGGAAAAATTCCTCTATAGATTTAACTCCTCTTGACACTTTTTAACGGGGGTCTTTCTGTCTGTGTTGTTTCTGCCAAGACAATGTATGCAGATAGCACGCCTTACCTCAGTTTCACCTTACAAGGGCTCAGCACCGCCTCTGACACGCAGGACTGCACGTAGTGTTGTGGGGCGCCTTTTAGTGAGGCAGTAGAGGAATCTCATTCAAAAAAGCATCACTTATGTCTAAGTGTCATTATTCCCTGCGTGCTATAGGCCGGCAAGCAAGGCGGTTCTCCTTAACGACATGTGGAAGGTTATCCTCACAAGTGGTGCTTTTGACACTGATTAAGTTAGGTTATATAGCTGTTTTTCTCTCCCTCTGATAACCAGTTATATATGGGATGTTTCACAGCCCACCTCTGAATGAATGCTAACATGTCAGAAACTGATAAAATAAACTACAATTGATGACCCTGTTAAATGTTCTATTCAGTAACATATAGACTTGTCTGCTTTTCATTGTATCTGAAATTCTTATTTTTGTAGGTAAACAAATGCACATTCACTACAGATTGAATAGCCCCTTGAACTATGCTCTGCAGTTTGCATTTGGGTTAATCTTGTCGGTTTTAATACAGAGAGAAAAAAAGGAGAAAGCACCAGGGGTGGAATTGTTAGTGCTTTCACATCCACATTCCTTACATTTTGTCAGGATGATAAACTGTAGGTAATGGACAGCCCTTGTTTCACAGGACGGGCTAGCCAGCCGGAGCACAAAGAGCTTGCTAAAACGATATCTCACAACATGCTTGGGAGCCTCACAGCTAGACAAGAATTTATTTGGGAGTCCTGTGCTGTAAGACTGCACTTTCTAACCTCAGCAATTACAGCTTCAAGCTGAAGAAACAGGAGTGGAAGGTTAAAATGATTTTAGCACATGCTCCTAAATTGTACCCAAAACATAGCTATTGACACTTGGCATGCTAAGAGAAAGAGCAAGTGGTGGCTTCCAGTCCATTTGATATCTCTGGCATTTGTAGCCAGGTCTCTGAAGCACAAGTGAATTAGCAAAATAAATTCAGAATAAACTGAAGGCTGATTTCTTGAGCATGTTACTTTCCCCAGCCTTTTATATGTGCAGTATAATTGCTATATTATTTGTAGTAATTACCTTAAAGCATGTTATCTGTAAGCTGTGTTACGTTATTTCACTTTGTTTAATGAAGTAATTGCTTTCAGAGAAACAGTGACTAAAAGTCATGCTAAAATCACTTGAGTTCTCCCTCTTCCCACACATAAGCATGCCTCCCGTCCCCTTTTTTTCCCCTTCCCTTTCCTTCTCTTCCCTGTTTTATTGTAAGGAGATCACATTGCTCGAGGTGTGACGCTCTGGATCGTCTCAAATTCGGCCAAGGTTCCTGTCCTGGGAAGTCAGCGGCAGAGGAGCTGAAGTGACTGCTGTGACGCACTGGCAAAGACAGGTCTTTCAGCCCTGAGCAGCAGCCACAGGCAGGCCTGCTTTGAGGACCTTTTATTTTTAATTTTTTTTTTTTAAAGAATCTGGTCTTCATGTATCGTGCAAACCTGCAGCACTTGAAATTGCTTGTTGCAAATGAGAAGAAAGTGTTCTTCTGAGAAAAAAATACAGATTAAAATGTTATTCGTATGTGCCTTATGTCTGTCTGCCTTGGCTGCTGACATAAAGAAACCTGTTTTTCTGGTCATTTATCATACATCTACATGGATTTGCTTATGAGCTCATTCTTTGTGAGGCGTTGTGGAAACTTACATAGGAATGTTAAACTGCTTGAAATATTTTGATTAAATTACTCAGTGCCACCGAATATAGACTTGTAACCAGCAGACTGTTGTCTTGAGGGAGGGGAGGGTTCCTTTGGGGGAGTGTGGAGGGAGCAGCAAGGGAGAAGAGTTTGTGGGGGAGTTGCGTGAAAAAGCAGAGGAAGGGAGGATGGCAAATGGACAGTGTTAGAAGAGCTTGGAAAAAACTCCTGTGGCTTCATTGTCTCTTTAAAGCCAGAGAACACAAAGACAAATGCAGTTCAGCCTTTCTCCCATGATGGAAAATGTAAACCGTTGACACAGCTCCCATGTTTAACTTGTTTAATTCTCATTTTAAATTCAGTACTATACCGGCCGTGTGAACTCTGAAGATTTCTTTAGTAATCCATTTTGTAGTTCCGAATCAAAAACAAAGTGAAAAGGTCTGACACAATTTGCTTTTATTTTTAGGCAAATCAACCCTGGTCATAGTTAATAAGGGGATTACAACCCAGACTAGGTCCTTACAGATGTAATGTAAATCAAGGGCAGAGTATAAAGAAACTGATCCCTTTTGATTGAAGTATGGTAAAAAGGCATAGAGAAACTAGCAGCAGTAATCTGATTGTATGGCAATAAAACCACCATTTTCTGTCTTTCAGATAAAAATAATGTGGTAAATCCATGCAGTTCATAAGATGTAAAGGCAGATAAAGGGTGATGCCATGGCAACATATAGATTAGCTTGATGCTAGAAATGACACGTCTCTGAAAGGGGTGTTCTAAACGAAGGGCCTTGCTCCGGGCTGTAAGGTATTATGTGAGAACCGCACAAAACTTGGGGGCCGGGATTAGAAGTATGAAAGGCCTGCCTGTGGCTTGGGGTGGTTGGAGCTGCGAAGAAAAGCTGCTCAGTTCTTGCTCATTGGTGGTGTATAATATGGTAAAGATAGATTTCATTTACTGCTCTTTGCCGAGATGCGGGCCGATTTAAACTCGAGATGGCTGCAGTTGTGAGGTGTGGAAGATTTTCCTTTTTAACTCCTGCCCTAGCAGCGGCCTTTCTGAAGAATTGGCTGCGCTTGGGGTTTGTTGCCTTAATCTATTTGGGCTTCGGGCGGGAGCACGCTGGCAAGACACAGACAGCAAAGGGGATTGGTAGGACTGGGGTTATCTGGAAAGAAAACAGAGGCCTTTTTATTCAGCTGTGTTTCAGTCTGTGGTCTCCATCTCACACTCCATGGGAGCTGCAAAGATAAACATGCTGCATTGTCTGCGCCTTGGCCAGGTGATACCTCAGCATCTCTTGTGTTTCCCTCCTGCAAAAATATAAAAGAAAAACCAAAAACACAACCCCACAAACAAACCAGCATCCATTCCTATTTACCAGTCAAGCTGCAGATAACCAAATGGATTTGGCTCAGTCTGTAGGTGGTGTTTATTTTCTAAAGACAGGCTGAAATCTAGAAATGAATGAGATAAGCATCTGCCTCCCCCCCAGTTTACAATCACTGAGGATGAGTTTGCTGTCCCCTTGAGTTCAGCCGGCAGACAATTTAGCCATTGTTTTGTCATTTATTTTAAGGGATCTGCAGCTGTAAAGGTAGTAAAATACCTCTCTTAGTGCAGCTACTTGGATTTGTTTTTTTCTTGCCTTTTCTTTTAAAGGGTCTTCTAAATAGTTAATACCTGCTTTTCTACCCCGCTGACAACTCTGAACACCCACAACTTAAAATCAGCATTACATTGCAAATCAGGGGTACGATTCAAATGAGAAATACCTACTTTATTGCCTGCTTATTTGTCTGCTATGGGGGGAAAGAAAGCACTCAGCATTTGTTAGGCACAGTCTAGACACAAGGGGAAAAAACACCGAAGCCTACAATAACAGTTGTGTCTTTCTTTAGTGGGAGTGAGCCTGGGATGAGCTCGGCAAAATGGAATTCATGCTGTTTGTTTGGCAGTGGCTCGGGCACTTTGAAAGTGGGTTGGTGTTTTCTTTTTTATTTGGTTTTTGGTTTTTTTTCCCCCACATTTTTTTTTCATATCAAAATGTTAATTACATGCTTGAATTTATCATTCTTATCCTATCCCATAGTATGCTGGCAATCTTCACAATTCCTGACTGAAAAGGGAACTGCAGAACCTAAATGGACTAGCTGCTGATGCTGATGTGATTTAGCAAATGAAAATTAAACAAGTGCTTATAGGGAGCCAGACAGATCGGCAGAATATAGGGGGCCTGAAGTGCTCAGATAGGTTTCCTGTCTTGTAACTTAACCTTCACAAATCTATATCAAAAGATTCAATTCATTTGCTGAAATTCTCCAAAGCGCAGGGGCACCCTCATCTAATTTACAGGCCAGTCACATCCAAGCACCTTGCATTCTGCATTTGACAATGATTGCTAATGGGCCATTCAACTAAAGTATTTGCTTGTTAACAGGGAACAGAGCATGATAAATGTCCAGCAAGCTTGCGGCCTCCTTCAGCTTTTCAAATGCAGACTGGTGCATATTTATGGCAGGCAAATGACAAAGAGAGAAGCTGAATTACTCTGGCCTTATGCTTTCTGTTCGAACGAGGGTTAAAGTAATTAAAGAAATAATGCAAAAACCGATGTCCTTTGTTTGCCCACCATTATCCAACGTTTAGCTTTCGAACCTGCCTGTCATGTCCCATTTCAGAAATGTCCCAGATAAGGCCAGGCAGGTTTGGCTGGGCACGGGGAGAAGTGGGGCATCCTCCATGGAGAGCATCCTGGGCACCGCACCCCAGCTCTGCCTGCGCACACAGAGTCCTGCCCCTCCAGGTTCCCCTCTCCTGAAGCAGTTTTCACTGATACAAACTCGAGGATGTATTTAAAACACAGAGGTTTTGCGATTTGCACTCCTGTCCCCTAATTGGGGAAAAAACCCCAACACGGAACAGTGGAGAGGCTTTGAGAAAACAAGTACACTGAGCTCGGTGTGTTTCTGAAGTCCAAGTATGAAAACAAAGTGGCAGAACAAAAACCAGTTTTGCTTTGGTCCTCCATCCCCAGGTAGATCTTAAGGCCTGAAACTATAAAGCATATACAGAAATTGCCTGAACTTGGAGAGTCTTCGATGCCATTTTGAATTATCTGTTGTTTTTATTTTTTTCTCTTACCATTTTTGTCCTTGTAAAATCATGTTTAATCTTAGCCTGGTTCTAAGAAGTCTTGGAGCAGACTTAAACACAGAATTACAATAGATAATTTTAAATTTCATATTCGAAAATCTCATTTAGTATTTTGTATTTGTAGTTGCAAGTAGATAAACATGTTCAAAGCTTCTGTCTAGCTCCTGTTAAACTCCATGGAATACCTCCTGTGATTTCAATGAGTCCTGCAAGTCTTGCAAGCCTGCAAGGGCTTTACATTATAATTGTTTTATCATTATAGGCAAAATTCAAATTTTCTTATAATGAACAAAATCTATCATTTTAGTCTAGGAGAAAGAAATCAAAATTATTTTTTTTTTCTGTTAACTGTGATGCACATAACTTTCCTTTGATGTGATTATATACATTGTCAGAGACGGCAAATAAGGGCAGGACCTCTATCTTTTTTGGCAATCCTGGCTAGCCAACACCCAGTGTTTATTGCGGTATCAGCATGATAATTATAGTGCAGCTGATTTAAACTTTGATGTAATAATCTATGCTTTCTTCTGGTTTTAAACAGACCTTCCAAGCCAAAAAAGATAAAGGTTGGTAGAGGATGATGTTGCTAGGTGAATCATTGCTGATGTACGGCATATACATAACTATAAGATGGGCTTCCTACCTACAGTGCTCTTTTTAAGCATCTAGCGGTTGATGGCTAAAATAGAGTTTACAAAACTTTATTTTGTAGGATCAGAGCTTTGTATACTTTAAAGCATAATCAAATTTTTACATGTGTCAGTGGAAGATGAGAAATTATTTGGCTTGTTTTACACAGGAGGATAGGTTAGATGGTGGAATGATGACGTTCGGCTGAAAAATCTGTGATGCTGCAAATTGCTGCTCACTGTTAGCTTTTTTTGAATTGTGGATTTATTTAGGTACCCAAACTAGGGTACAGTGGTGGGAAAGGTGAACACTGAAGTGTAAAAGGAAGTGCATTTTAAAGCTGAGGGATTTGAAATTTTATTATTATTGTTGTTGCTAGTTAAAGCCCAGTTTCACTTGAATGCTATTTTATTTTGGATTGGGAGTTCTGCCAGACTGCAGCCTGTCAGAGCTAAGAAGACTCAAATCAAGTCCAGGCCTATTTCTGCAGCAAACGGGAATCCTGGCTTCTTGCCTGTGGATTCATTCAGGAAGACCCATCTGGCTTTTGATGTTCTGCAAGTTTGAAGCAGTTTGTTTAAGGAACCTATGCAGCGAGCAGTAGTGGAAGCACACATAACTGCGCTTCTGACTCCTCGGGTGGTGCATCGTTTCACAGTTTCATTTTTGCTTGGTGCTTGCCATCTGCTTACCTACTGCCTGAGCAGCAGTTGGTTTCTATACCTGACTGGATAAAAGTGTGAATTTGGAGTTGGGAACATCTTGACTCCTTTGGAGGATTTGCAGCTCCATAGCATTCGCTGTCCGCACTTCAGTTGCTTTCTTCATGTTTAATTAATTTCAGTTTAGTTCAGAAGCAGTCTAGCTTAATCACTGCACAGTACTTGACCTTCAGGTTTTTGGGGCGTCTCTTTTTCCAGGGTTTTTCCAAGCTATATGGGTGAACTGAACAGGGGAAGTCACATTGGCAGACAAGATTACTACTCTGTGTGAAAAGTATTTTAAAATAAGATTTTGAGTGGTAATCATTGTTGCTTCTATCAGGCAGTTTTTAGGCACTTTTTGAAGAAAACCAAAAGCCCAATATTGTTGTATTTTTAGCTTATTGTAGTCTTTTCCATTCTGTGGATCGGTATGTGTGACACCGAGACAAACAGGACTGCACTGTGCTCCTAGAGCCTGACTTGGGAAACTGTTCTTATTCAGAAAAGCTCACATTGAGCATGTGCTGAATGCTGAATATTTTTGCTGAAGCGGGACGAATTTGAGCATGAACTGTCTTGAACCAAGGCCAGAGTGAAGAGGTTTTTTGGGCTTGGACACATAACAGATCTCTACGAAGCTTCATTGCTCTTTTTTAAATATCAGAAAATTATGTCAGAAGCTACAGCGCTGTCTTCATTTGGAAAGAGATGTGTAGCTTACCAGTAGTCAGTGTATCTGTACCAGTGGTGATCCCGTGTGCCAGCTGGGAGCTCAAGGGAGCTGTGCCTCTGGAAGTCTGGCTGCGCCAGTAACTGCTGGAACTGAGTTTTCTGTGCTTTTTTTTGCTCACTGTTTTGTGTATTGTCAGCAGCACATTTCCATTGACAACTGATCACTGGAGGTGACCTGGCTGTTCCCAAGAGCCCCTGTTTTCCCCTGAGAGAGAACCCAATATGCAATGGATCTCCTGTTGTCCCCAGTTTTCTGCTGAGCCTCTCTGATGGACTCCTCCATCTGGGGCAGGAATATCAGTCACATGTTTAGTGTCCTCCTGGATGTTTACACATTTTTTTAACCTAATCCAGTGTCAGTGTAGCTTCATTTGAGAGAGTCAGACCCCAAAGTGGCCCAAGCTGGTTCTTGGTAGGTCAGATATTGCTACTATCTTGAAGGTGGCAGCGGCCACACAGTTTATTTTGCTTCTGCAACTCTGTCAAACTTTGGAGAAGTACAATGGTACACAATGTAAGAACATAGGTTCTTCATGCTTGCAAGTGACTGAATCTGGGATTTAATGTGAGAAATAAGTGCAGACTGATTGCAGATCTCCCATTTGGGTTTTTGCTCAGGGTCATTTTCTCCTCAGCATTACAGTGGTTTGCCTAAATAGGTTGGTTTGTTATACAAGGGTGTTATTGATTTGGCATAACTTTTCCTGAAAATTATGAGTTAACAACTTCTACTTCCAATGTTTACTTATGCAGGCAAATGGTATGCAATAATATATTTTTCTAACAACTGCAAGGCAGCTGAGATTTTTTTTCTTTGAATGTGATATATAATCACCGATTATTAATGTCTCATCAACTAACAAGACAGTCCCCTCCCTCTTTTATAGACTTTGCTTGGAGCATGTCTTGAAACAAGACTGTACAGGTGTGAGCAAACCGTAGTTAAGAGAAGGAAGACTGCAAACTTTGGCATTCTTACATGCTGGCTGACATAAGACATTTGTTTTTCTAACAGGAATGGTGAAGAAGAGCACAGAATAGCACAGCAATAGAACAATCTGGTTTGCACTTTTTGAAAAGTAGTTCTTTGGCAAATGCCAGCTGCTTGCTGTTAGCTTTCTAAAAGCAAAGACTTTAGTGACTTGTGGAAGAAACACACATGGTTTAGTTTGACGTTCCATTCCGTGCTAACTACTGCTCTGCGTATTTTCAATAAAGCGCCATCTCTCTTGGGTTTGGCACACCCTGCCTCTGTGAGCACAAGTCAAGTAGAGCAGTGGGTTTGTGTTACGCTGAATTTATGGCGCAGGTTTTTTTTATTTTACTCTTTTTTATTTTTTCCCAAAATCCAAAGCATAGAAATACCTGATTATCTTTGCCGCAAGAGCAAAGAACTGCTTTAATATTCCCAGTAGCATATTTTGAACAACAATTCTTTAATTAAAACAACATTGGTCTCTTCCTGTATTTCATGGCTAGCAAATGAGAGAAAACACCGGTGTTAATATCAAAGGGAGTCAGTTTTCATTACAGTAATGGTTCAATTGTGCAATGCTGTAGGCAGTGAAATTTAATATTATTGTGACTTGTATTGTAATTGCAGGATGACAGAGAAAAATGGATTAAGTTTAAATATAAGTGTACACAGCAGCGCATGGACTTTGTCAAATGGAAGCTGAGAGTTGGGACACAATGGGTTCCCCCCTGGCTCTGTCATAATGAATTAGTATTTTGTAAATAACTGGCCACTAGATTATAGATTTATTACCTTTTGCAGATCTGTGTGGACATACACAGACATACATCGATTCTGTACTGACTGTAATTGCAGTGTGGAGTTGCAGAACTGGTTTATGCCTGTAGGCTTGCAGGGTATTTGAATGTCTAGGCTTCTTGTCTTCACCTTTCATGAAAATATTCTTGCCTGCCAGTTTGTGAAGTTTTCTTCTGGAGGATACACCCATCCTTTCAGTTCAGGCATTCCTAACACATGAATGGCCTCAGACTGGAAAGCCCTTTGTCATCTTGAAGAATAAAAATTCAAGTTGCAGATGATCTTTGCTTTAGAAAGTTATGCTGGAGAGACAACTAGTGTTAATGAGCAATATCCCCCTCTTTTCCAGTTGCCCATATATATGCAGATTACAGTGGAAGACAGTCATTTAAACCATCTATTACTGATCTCTTGCATGGAAGATTAAGGACAATCAAAGCTAGATGTTTCATTAGTTTGCAGGGCAGGCAAGTGGAAGGTGTCCCCAAAGCAGTGCCTGATAGTATACTAGTGACTAAACATGATGCCGAGTCTTTTGCCCTATATCTTCACAGTGTTTCTCAGACGTGTTCATGTTGAAACCTGTTCTAATGTTAGAGTGCAAAAGGGGGCAGTAAAGTGCTATCCAAAAAAATGTTTATTTTTATGTGTGTTTTTTGTGGCGAAAATAGATTTTCACAATAGGTTTATAATTTTCTCTATTAAAGTAATGATCACAGGAATATCTTCTGTTTGAAAGGCTTTCAAATGTTGTCAGTGTCATTAAGTGTTGTGGGAATAATGTTTGCCCAATGTATTTCCATATTCTTCAGTCCTTTAAGGGATTCCTGAAACATGCTACATATTTGGAAGGAATCGAAGGCAGGAAGCTTGCCTCAGATATATTTAGGACATAGCTATATGAAGCACTTCTGAAAGAATTCCAACTTTGCTAATCATGTCTGATTCTCATGTTGTGCATTACTAGTGCCACGTTTCTGGAAAAAGCAAATGAAAAGAATGCTGGGGCTGGGGGTTTCTGCTTGAAGTACTAAAGTGTGTAGTGGTGGCATGGGTCAAGAGTTGGGCACACATCCAGACCCGCATGCATCATTTGTCAAGAGGTAACTAGAAAGAGCAACTAATTACAATGCACCTACTGAGTGTTTTTTCTTTCAGAAATTCCTCAGAATAAGCCATTTATACAGACTGGCTGCTACTCTCCACGGAAGCCACTTGCAGTTTTTAAACTCCACATAGAAAGCACATTTTTGCTGAAATTAAATAAAAAGGAGCATGTGCCTGTGTGTTTCCATGCTTCTGCATCAGAGCAAGTGAGCAATGATTCCCTGTTTGGTGAAGCTGAGTAAGTCTAGCACTGTTGTGAGGTTCATATTTCTGTAAATGCTGATGAAATGTTAATATAATACACTTTAAAATAGAACACTGGTCATATCCTTTTTTTTTTTTTTNTAGAAGACTGTCCTGAAGCACATTAGTAGTCCTTTTGCGGTAACAGGAATTGATTTAGTAAATGGATCAGAATTCTCTAGTGCTTTAAGTACTTTTAGCAAAGCAGTAATTGCTGCACATAATACAGAAACTTAATTGCTATTAATAGTGCCTTATGTGGAAGTCATGTATGAAAACTGAATATAAAATCTATATTTTTTTTTTAAAAATCCTTAATCAACTTTAGTAAAAAATTGGATTGTACATCTTTTCAACATTCAACCCTTATCCTTGTGGCAAATGTTCTGAGCCAGGTTGTATGTTCTTGTGCAAAAGACACATGGTACAGGAAAAGACTAGCAGATCGGTGTTTGCTCTCAGAAGTTTTTTTTAAAGCAGGGGAAAATGTGAATAACTTTTATGAGAGGGAAAACAGGCATTTGATTTTGCACTCTGGATTTGCATTGGGGGTGGAGGGGTAAAACACAAGTTGGCCTGAAGGTTTTAGTTATGTTAAGTAGGTTTTTTTGCTTTGTTCTGTGAGTGAGACCAAAGCAGCAAGGGAAAGGGCAGTTTTCAAGCAAAACTAAACCATCTCTCACAGGCGGAGATGATACCCAGTTGAAACAGATACACTGCCTGTCTGCAAAACCCCTCTGGCAGCTGCACACCGGGTGCTTCCTCTGCCCAGCAGGGTGGGCTGGAGAAAGGGGGGCTCCAAGTGTCACTGCGTCCATGGTCACTCCAAGATGCCATGATCCCACCCTGAGATGACATGATTCCATGGACAGGGTTTATAAAGTCACCTGCCTCTGCTGGAACCCGGGATTAGGATCGCACTGAAGGAGAGTCTGCGGCATCTCCTTTGGGTTGTTTACTTTTCTATAGAATGAGATCACATCTGTTAGCTCAAAGATCATGGCTTGTAAGAAGCCAGCTTTTCTTTCTGATGTGCTTGGTCTCAGGTTGCAGGTGACCTTCTGTATATGTGAACAGTGAAAAGCATACAGTTCTTGCCAAGTATCATGTCTTAGCTGCAGGTTTTGTGCTTCCTCAGGTGCAAGACACCTTTAGAATTGTGATCATTGTAAGCTGAGTGGAGCAAAAAAGTGTCCATATCTCTTCAACAGCACTGGTCATGAGAGTTATTTGTTGAAGGAAGCTCATTACATGTTTTTAGGAGACCAGATAGGCCACTTTCTGATGTGTTTGAAGAGGGATGGTGTCTGGGTTTTTCTCTAGAGCAGACGTTATATGCCTTTAGAACTGTGATGTGATGGTGCAATTTGACTGTGAAATCCTGCAGGTCCTTGCAAAAAAATGTTTTCTTTCGGAAAAAGTGTATACGCTACTAGCCCATCCTTGTTTTACACCTAAAATACAATCACTTGTATCTTAAATGCTTTCCTCTAGTATTTTACTAAAGGTAGTATGATGAAAGGGCTAAAATTTTTATACATCTTCCTAATTCCCTGTCCACTAAAAAAATTGAGAATACATAATAATGCTACAGAATCATTCTTGTGTAGGTTATTAAGATTTCATTTGCAAATGTGTTGCGTCGTTTTGCCCTCCTGAAGTCAATAGAAATTTTGCAACTAATTTCAGTAAGGATAGGTCCAGGAAAATACACGGAGAACAGTGCCCAATGGCTACTTGCAACACGTGAAATGGTGGCACCACTGTCATTTTGCGTCCAGAGTAGAGATTAAGACAAAATAAACTTTCTAAATGCACTGCAAGCATTTGACCTCCTGGTAGTCTGAAATAATGTGGGCTGCTTTGGAGGTGAGGAAGGGCAAGGAGAAATGGGTACCCCAAAGCCCAGTATGGAGATCTGCTCCCATTTCAGGGGACTGTTTCAAAGCTTTACTGCATGTTTTATTGCAGGGGTACCTGAACAGGCATGCTTCCCTTACCTAAGGAGTGAGAAATACAGGAGCTGCAGCTTTACCAACTGGTGTTACAGTATTTTATAATCTGGCTTTGTATAATGTGGTACTTGCCATTAAAGATCTTAAGGAATGAGTGTGAATATATTTGTTTATTTATTTGCTTGAATTCCATTTAGTTTCTAGCCTGCAATTCCCATTAATACTACCGTTCCTTGCATTAATGGTTTCATTAACTGTGTGGAAAAATGTTACATATAAATAAAGGTCAGCAGATTGAACTTCTGAAATTTTATTTAAATTCAAAAATGTCCCTGTTGAGCATGTTCTGTATAACTTCACTGTAGTATTAAAATGATTTAATAAGACTGCACAGGCAAAGAAAGGTAGCTTCCAAAACTCACTTAAAAGAATTGTAATGCTGTACTTTTTTTTTGCTTTCAAAGTTTTATTTGCTAGTCTGTGTATAAAGCAAGTCTGTCATCTTGCTGTGTCACACTATGGTTTTTTTACTTGCAGAGACTTTACGTAAGCATAGTGCCTTTCTTTTTCACAAAATTACATATCTATTTTGAGACAGACTCCATATTAATCTTTTTTTTTTTAATGAAGCTTGTTTTTCTGTCTGTCCACAGCAGTTAATGATCCTCTTCTCATTGAACTCATATTCACTGAATCCATTTAAACTGGAGTGAGATGAGTCCTATAAAATCACTGTGTCTGCAGAAAAAGCATTTAATGTTTACAGATGGGTGTATACATTATATCCACATGGTATATCTTTGTATATGATGTTGAATATGACAGAAACTAATGTGAAAGCTTTGTATAGAGCAAAGGACTCTTCCAGAGAGTTCTGGTCTATGTTTTTGGATTTTATTCAGTTCAGTGGTTTTGGGAATAAGAAAACTGATTTTCATCATAATTAGCCCGCTGCTACTTCATTGAAATCATTAGCTGAAGCTTTTATTTGTTTTGCATCCAGCTGGTTAGGACTTTTGCCTTGCTTAAATATTTCTCCTGTGGACAAAGTGATATTCAAAATATGAATGTTGTTGTCTCAAAAGTCAGGTGATGAATACATATACTATTTAATAACCAATTCTTTTTAAACAGCAAGGACTTACATGGAATGTAATTTTGTATTCTGTTTCTGTTTGCACTTTTACAAGTAACGGACTAACATACTGTGTTATTAGTATTCATGACATTTCCTTAATAAAACTTTTCAATGAATAACTTCATAGTCAGGCTGGTAGTTAAACTTCATAAAGTTAAGTGGCTAGGATTCTCCAACAGTAGGTTTCAGGCTGCATTTTAAGAAGTGTCTTGATTGTTCACATTTTTAGGGTTATTTTTGTGACATTAATTTAAAGCAAACTGCCTACACCAATTAGTTCAGGTAAGTTATTAAAGCACAGAAATTTGGCACTGTTTCCCCAGTTAAATATACGAGACTTGCAACAAGTACTAACAGGCTTTCTAAAAATCATGTTTATTTTATCATTACTAGAATACAATTAAAGCTAAGTATGCATATATATGTGTATAGTATGTGTACACATATATGTGTATAATTCTGCAAGTTGGAAAAAAACTGACCAAACATTTGGTTACATCAGTCAATACTGATTAACAAAAACTCTTTAAGAATTTATTTCTCTAAGAATTTTATTTGTTGATAATTCCACAATTTCAGAAATGACTGTGTAGTAAGAAATGGTAGAATATTCTCAGTGAAAAAGAGTGTGGGCAGATTAAGTTCTTTTTTTTTTTTGAGAATGCTATTATGAGATTAGGCAGTTTTGAGTGATTATCTTTAAGCAAAATTCCTTTGTAATTTAATATGGTTGAATGTGCTAAGTTTCTTTAAACAGTAAGTAGGTTCTTAAGAAATCAGTTGGAAACTGTGCATAGTATACATTTTATTTTTTATAAAATTTCACAATCAAATTTAACTTCTGGAAGACTTTGACCAAAAAGGGTATATTAGTGCCAGGAACTGCTGCTGGGCCTTAAAGTAAGTGTGGCAGATAAAATCATTTTAGCATTGGTGTGAGTGGGGAACAGATGACTCTGTTCCTATTTTCTGTTTGTGTGTTATGTGACTTTTTTGGTCAAATACAATTATTTTTAAAAATGTTTGGAAACTCTGCATGTTGTTATTACTTGATAAGTTGCATGACTAGTTGGATGTGTGGGAGGGATTCACATCCATGGGCTTTGCACAGATGTCAGATGTTGTCCACAATACACCAGTTTTGGGCTGACAGTAAAAATGCCGTATGTATCCAAAAGTGCCAGACAGAAAGCGCATGAATTTCATCATACAGCTTATATGGTACTTTTCTGTGCTTTCTCACAACAAGAACCGGGATTATTTATTGTGGCCAGGATTTTTCAAATGCTCTAAGAGTCTCACTATATCTGACTGCTGACGGAAATGAATTGGGAAGCTCTCTAAACTTATCTCCTAAGTTTCTGGTGGAGTACTGGGGCCTATATTAGTATGCAAGTTTCCCAGCATTTAGAGCTGAAACTCAGAAAGCTAGCAAGGTGGCTTTTTATAGAAAGTGGTGGTTCCAGTGCTGTAACTGTCCCAAATGCTTGGAGAGCATGCCCCTGTCCCAGGCCACCACTGGAGCAACAGAGCCTCCTCCGCATCAGTTGGAGGATTCTGAAAACCTCTTGCGCTGCCTTTATTATATTTCTGTTTTGATGGGGAAAAGCTTTTTAATTAGTTGAAGGCACATTCTGATCAGACTTTTAAGGTCATTTCATTAACTTAATTTTTATAGACACCATCCTGCAAACATTTCATTGGTGTTGATGCTACTCCAGAATACTTGAGGCTACATCAGCGCTTGCAGAAATGAAGGTTCCAGATTAATCCTAAAGGTTTTGTAACCTCTACCAAGACTGAATGTACATTGCCCTTTCTTTTTTCTTCAGATGGAAGGTCTTCAAAAGTAGGATGATAAAAACAGTAGTCTTAATCCTCCTGACATTTCATAAATAGCTTCAGAAAATGCTTCATACCCAGCAAATTACTTATTAAAAGTCTTCATAAAAACTACAGTAGCAAAAGTATTACACGAATGCAAGGATAATAATCATGCCTACTACTAATCAGCCACTTAAGTTTTTGGTCGAACTGAAATACATAAGGTGAAACTTTTTTTATTATCTCCATCCATATTTCTGCTTTACTGTTGTAAGAAAATAAGGAAAGTAAATTGGAAAAATATCTCTCTTGTGAAGGTCAAAATCAAAACTACAAACTGTGGAAAAAATTTCAATACAATCAAGTTCTCAGATTAATCCTTGCATTTTCAGCCTTTTTTCTTCCTTAATCCCATCAGCGTTAGATCATACAAGTTCAGACACTCAGGTGGAAGGAGATTTACTGAGTTTAGTTCTAAAACTGTACAGACTTCAGAGTCATAGCAAGAATATTCCCCTGCCATAAAGTCTAATGAGTGCATTGGTTTAAAGCTCTTGTAAAATGTAGTTTTAGTTGTCTGTTGGGGGTGGTTGTGTTCTCTACCTTTTATGGGTCAATTCCTGGCTACTTCGCCAAGGCTCACAAGTGTGCTTTCTCTCCCATAGCTGTTTCTGAGGATTGTGTGGCATGCTGTCTCTCAACCCATCCTGTTTGTGCTCGGAGTTTGCTTGGGGAATGTGTACTGTGGCTGTTTCGTGTATATACACAAAGTCTAAAATTAGAATCAGTGTTTTTTGTTTTTCAGAGCAGCTTTGGGGGTCATATTATTGATAAAGACAGTCAGATGCATTTATCTAACCATATGAATTTCATGTTTGTTATGCATGGGAATCTAAATTGATTAATTTAAAAGCAAAGATCCAGTCCTCTGAAATCTCATGTGTTTCATATTACACATTCCTGTTACGT
Organism: Grallaria varia; assembly: GCA_013396735.1. Lineage (NCBI taxonomy): Eukaryota > Metazoa > Chordata > Aves > Passeriformes > Formicariidae > Grallaria > Grallaria varia. The sequence goes on from VWZG01005609.1 coordinate 69,130, forward strand.
GAAGAAAAATCGCTGGCAAGAAGTATTTGCAGCAGTGGGATCATACAGTGACTGGTCTTTGTCCTGGCATGAGTAATTGTCATCTTCCTGGTGTACAACACTGCTGCACAGAAGCAAAGTTAAAATGGGGCTGTGGTCAGACAAGGTGGTAAAGTGAGTCACAGGTGATGAAGGTTGGCTTGGAAAACTTTGTCACTTTGCCTTTGCTTGGTCAGAGTTCATCTCTGAGGAGAGCCAGAATCAGGATTTGTGCTGCTCCCTTGGGAACGTCTGCTGTCTGGGATCTTCCTGCCCACCTTTCCTTGGCACCCTTGCAGAACTGGCCTCTCCCTCGGTCATAGAATCATTTAGGTTTGAATGGACATGTAAGACCATCAAATCCAAACGTTAACTCAGCTGTGTTCATGACTAAAGCATGTCCCTAAGTGCCACATCAACATGTACATCTGGTCATCCTTCACTAGGCCAATAACTCTGAGGATGCATTTCCACCTTCCCATTTGTTTTGCCATTTGGGCTTTCAGGAAAGTGGTAGTCACTGCGTTCCTTTGGTGTGTATGAAAACTGGAGGGAGAGGTACAGCTTTCCCCTGTCTCCACTTCAGTCTCGGTTTGAGGGGCTGTGGCCAAGCCCAGTTTCTGCAGTCTGGAAATTACACTGCACAGCACAAAAGAGTGCAGTGATTTATACATCAACAGTCGCTTTTCTTGCCATAACATTTCATTGTTCTAGTTCCCTAAATCTGTAATTACATGTCTTTGTCCTGCTATGTGCTGCTTCATAACAAATATAATTCTTACACAGGCTTTGTGAGTGAAAATAATCCTGCTCAATTAGCACAGATCATAAACTTGAATTGTATGGGAGCAAGCAAAATTTGGGGTGTTGCGTCATCCTTTTAATTTAGTAAGTTCTCCCCCACAACTACTGGGACTGGTGGCTGGTGGCTCCTTCCACCAAGCCAGAGGCTGGAGGTCACTGACGCCTACAGCTTTGTTCTGCGTGGGCCTTAATACTCTAATTTAAAACTTTCCAGGAAGGCTGGCTGTGAATAAGCTAGATTTACTATGTGTGCTGTTTAAATACTAGCACTTGGAGAAGGTTGTTCATTAGGCAGCAATTGTTTCAGTCGGTTTTTCAGGCTGATTTGCCATTAAGGAAAATCTTTGGAAAAGGCTGGCAGGCAGCTGAAAGAAGGAAAGTCAGTCTTTTAGGTCTGTTCATTCGAGTACGTTGTGTTGTTGGCCGTCGTTCTAAAACATGCACTTCTTGGCCTTAATTGGAACAAATATATCTTAATGGAGAGAGAAACAAACTTTCTGTGGCTTTTATCCTTGTGAGAAGAAAGCTCCTCATTTTGTGGATTAATCAATATAATTATTTCTATTTTTCTTCCATGAAGAAGTGGTGATGTTTGCCTGTTAATTATTATGAGTAGAAAGATACAATATTATGCCTAAGTGCAAACATTGAAGCTCACTGTCAACTTGTGTAAGAAGTGTGCCCATACTAAGTCAGAAGTATACCTGTGTTTCACTTCTAGCACAAAAAAACCCTAAAAAAGAGCTAAAATAATGACAGTAATGGTAGAGTTTATGAAGAGAAACCATTATATTGTAGTGATCACACTGTCTTGGATGTGTTTTATCAGAAGCATGTATGGTCTTTGGGTTTGGTAGATCTGTCCATTCCAGGTTTGTAAGCATGGTCCTGCTGAGTCACTGATACTCCTTTGTATTACGCTAGCAATATTAATCACCATCTTAATATGTTGTTAACTCTTAAAATCTAACTTGTTTTCTGTCCCACATGACTGTTCAGGGGGTTTGAATGATTATTCTTGTCATTCTCCCATGTCCAAAATTAGCAAAATATATGCAAGAATAGTAGAAATGTTACCAAAGCAGAAAAACAGGATTGTAGCCCAACAGATACTGCATTAGCTGCTGTACATGCCAAATGTGGAAGAAACAGCAGTGCCTGCCAGAGAGAGATGTGAAACCTGCTAGTGTTCCCAAAACTGGGATACGAACTCTAAGGCTCAATCTATCTCTGATTTCCAAGATCTAAATGTATATCTTGTTGATATTGAGTCAAGCTTGAACTACTAAGATTTGGTTTGCTCAGTCCGTCATTTTAGCTTTGGAAACTGTGTTCCTTTCTGTTCACCGCAGTTGCTGCTTTTCTGCATGAGATTTTATCAAGTGTCTCACATTTTCCCTCTTCTTCTCTCCCCCCCATTTTTTCCCCCATTTTAGATTCCTTCCTGGACAAGGATTGGTACTATATCCACAGATAGGAGACAAACTGGATATTATATGCCCAAAGGTGGACTCTAAAACTGTTGGTCAATATGAATATTATAAGGTCTACATGGTTGATAAAGACCAAGCAGATAGCTGTGCTATTAAAAAGGACAATACACCTCTACTCAACTGTGCCAAGCCAGATCAAGATGTTAAGTTTACCATCAAGTTTCAAGAGTTCAGTCCTAATCTCTGGGGCCTGGAATTTCAGAAGAACAAAGATTATTACGTCATATGTAAGTTCCAAGTTTTACTTGTTCATTCTTTTGAATGTAATTGTTCGTTCTTTTGTATGCTGTCTTGTACATTATAAGCAAACTAAGAGGAATATGAATGGGTTTGTATTTTTTATCTGAAAATAATTTCTTGCCAGCATACTTCCAACATTATTCCTGATTTCCAAAGGGTCTTTGTTTCTTTTTTCCTTGGTTTGTGTAATTCAAATTAGATTGTACTTTTATGCCTGCAAAGGGCTTGATTTATGTGCGCAATATTTTGTCAAGTATTCTCATTGAGAGTTGTTTGCAGCTAAACTGTGATGCACTTCCTGCCCACAGCCCTGGGGATGTGCCATGCTGTCCTTGGGTCTTCTTATGCCAGGAGTAGGAGTATGGTGACCCAGCTATTCTGAGATGAGGCATCCTATGTGACATGGCTAGTCATTGCTCCGTGTAGTCCAGGCACTCTCACAGAAAAGCTCTTTTTGGCCATTTTGGTGCCAATTTTGGCAGTGCAGTTTCCTCAGAAGGGTGAGGGGCTGTAATTCAGTATGCCTTTCCTCAAAACATACCTACTGTGTCCATACAATAGGTGGGAGGGTTCTTGGGCAAAACCTAGGCTAGGATGATTTGGAATTTCATCCTTTTTTGTAGTCCTCGCTTGTAAAATGAATGTGCATGGCACAGGCCTCTGTCCAACAAAATAAACTTTGCGTGAGTTTTAGTCTGATCAGGGATTTATGGCTGAAAGCAAGTCTGGAGGTAGCTACTGTCTTAAGTGATTCAAATTGGTTATGATGTATAAAATTAATGATGGGAATCAGGAGTTAGCATAAGCTTGGACCTCAGCAGTACTACAATTTACATTTGTTTCGGTTTTGTCATTGTAATACTATGCCTTGCAGATCTCATTTAGCCCCATGGGCACTTTTGTAGGCTTGAGCAAGTATTACCAGTTGTTAGAAGATAGAACACATTCTGCAGTTACACGGAAGTTAGATACTTGCGTCTTTTATTTCACAGAATCGTAGACTAGTTTGAGTTGGAAGGGACCTCTAAAGGTCATCTAGCCCCAGCCCCATTCATTGTGCTGGGACCTCTTCAACTAGAGCAAATTGCTTAGAGCTGTTTCTCCCCCCACTCCGGGCAACCTGTTCCAGTGTTTCACCACACTCAGTGTAAAAAATTTCTTGAATATATCTGGTCTGTCTTCTTTTAGTTTAAAGCCATTAATCTGTGTCCAATCACAACAGGCCCTGCTAAAAAGTTTGTCCCCAAACGCACTTCTGCCACCTTCTTGAAAACTGGAGTGTTGATAACTATTTCATGTAATGTCTGCCTGTATAAATATTTCTTATCTTAATTAAAAATATTGGTAATTTTAACAGTGCTCTGAGCAAATAATTTTCAAATGGAAATGCATTCAATATAAATTAATGTTCACTTCCCAGTTCTACCCATAATGGTACACACTGTGTATTAAACAGGTTGTATGTCAGAGAAACTAAGTAATTCACTGTATTAAATATTAATTGTAGAAATTACTAAATAGCAGTTGTGGGAGATACTAAACATCATTTTTTTGTTTTAAAGATTACTTAATATAGGCACTTTCTCTTTTAGTCGTGGGGTATATAAAAACCTGACCCCACTTAAACAGTATTTAGTTTTGACAAACTTCCCGCTGAAATCCAGTGAGGTCTTTACCAGGGTAAAAGCAACAAGATTAGCTGTTAAGAGGTAGTTATCTGTAACTCCATTGAAAATGTGTAGCATAAAAATGACCATGCTCAAATATTTGGCTTAAATGAGCAAATATGTCGAGTATTTAGTGCTGCTTTTAAAATCGTCCATAGAAGACCAGCTGTAGTGGAATAAATATTACAACTATTATGTGAAAATTATGGGCACAAATGGAGCTTTCTGATACCCTGTCAGTTCTGTCATAGCTGTGTCATGGATTTACCTAGAAAATTACGAAATATGTCTCATTAGTTTTGTGTAATTATTTCATTATAGCAATAAGACATAATAGATGTTGCATTTCCCGTAAGATTACAGTGTAACTTGGCTGAAAGAACTTACTCAGCCTTCAGCCTATGCCTCAAAAATCACACTGACCTAGCAGCAATACCGGAGTGCTTTAGGGTATTTTTTTTCCTGCTCATTGTGGCATAAACAAATGGCTAATTTATCACTCTATTGCTAGCATCCTGACCAAGCTGCAGCAAGGATACCCATATGTTTTAATATGCTGGACAAAAAAGCACCCCAGCCCTGAAAACCCAGCCATCCTGAAGCTAAAACTCTTGCTTTTCTGTCATTCAAGGGGAAAACAATAAACTCAGTGATGTTGGTCTCAGAAACACTGAGAGGGGTAGAAAACTAGGCCAGGGCTCAGCTTGGACACCATTTTACAGAGATAACTGAGACTAGATAGGGCTTTAACAGTTTGTGTTCAAAAACTCACGACGGCCTTGTCAATACAAGGTCTGGTAGTCAGGACATTGCTGTCATTTTTATAATATAATGCATCTTAATCATGTACACAAATCAGGTTGTAACATGTTTGCATAAATCCCTATTCACAGGCCTGCAATTCTTTCTTTTTCTGTCCTTTCTTCCTTCTTTCCTTCCTTCCATCCATCCATCCTGCTGTCCGGTCCTGCCTTCTGTCCTTCTTTCCTTCCATCGTCCCTTCCTTCCTTCCTGTTCGGTAGCTTTTGAGTTTTGCCTTGCTTATTTTGTTGGGTTTTTCTGGGGTGATGAGAATGCTGTGAAATGAAGGCAATGATGCATTTTATGTGCCAGCTTTTGATTCTGAAATATTTTAGGCTCTTGCATTCCCTCAAGTAAGGGGCATCAAATAAACCTGACACAAGAGCTTACTGAGCTCAGCATCTTTGCAGCACTTGCTGTGGCTGCTCTTGCAGCCTAATCTCACGCTATTTATGCTAGCAGGCTGTTGTCAGCCCTTTAAATGTTTTATGCATCGTCATGTACCCTTATCATCTTGCCATTATTTGAAAACAGTTTGTTTTTCTAAGGTAACTGTATGTGGTTTGTGGAGCTGTATTAAACAGTAAAATCTATATTCAGATTAGGGGTTAGTCACTTTGGGATGAGTAATTACAATACAGGATAAAGCAGCTTCCTGAGCCCTGTGTACCTTTAGGGACATGTGACTGCATAGGAATTCTTCAAGCCATAATTTTTATATCAACCAGATGTATTCATGATAGGTATAACAGAAGGAGATCTTTGCTGTTCAGTACTTCCCAAAGCCTGAGCATATAAAAGATGTAAATCTCATTCCGCAATTCACAATATTTTAAAAAGCAGAAGTGTAGATGAGTTTCTGATATCTGTTTTCACATTTAGTGGTACATTAATAATAAAGAAAAAAAAGGTAATCCATTTCATGATAAGATATTCCTCAATACGGGTATCAGTATCTAAAGAGTTAATTCTGTGAACAGCAGTAATTGGAAAGACTATACTGAATGGTATTGTGAAAGTGAATAAATGATGTAACAGAGTGTCCTTGCTTTTCTCTTCTTTGCCATCATCAATTTTTTGTTCCTGTGAAATGAACAGATTCATTTTCCTACAGTTACCTGATTTCTTTTCAGCAGAACTGGAGAAGGTCAAATGTACTTGAGATCTCAGAAGTATTAACGGTTGACTATCCTAAAATATATGACCATTTAACTAACATATCATGAGTCTCTAAGGAAATCCTTAATCAGATGCATGAAGGAAGATACATCATGCCCAACAACATAAATATCTGTGTGAAGGGCAAACTTAACCAGAAGGGTGTGAAGATTTGCAACTCTGATGTTTGCATTAAAAAGTCTCTTTATGTCTTTGCATGGTTAGGGAATGAAGTGTAATTTTCTGCTGTTGTGAATTGCTCAGAACAAGCAGAGAGTATCTTCTCAATACTGAGGAGTTGATGGCAAGTGCTTGCATCATAGTGTCACTGCTTCAGTACCTCTCTCAGATGCGGTGTTTCTTCTTGTTTGGGAGGGAGACAACATAGTACAAACACATATAGTATGCCAAAGATGTTTACTTTTGGCCAACAGGAATTGTCTTGAGCCCTTCCCAGTAAACTTGGCCTTTAGTCAGAGGGCATGGTGTGCCCTGCAATACCCTGGGGAGCACTGGGGGAATCCTGTGGGAAGCTATGCCAGGGGGAAGGGAGCAGTGCCAGTGGGAAAGGAGCAGTGCTGCCTGCCTTCAGGCCACTGTCAAGCTCCTTAGATAGTTTGGCCAAGCAAGCACATACTTCACTCACTTCATCTCTTCTTTTGCATAAGTAAAGGGAAGTTTATGGGCTGACATCATCAACATTAAAAAATAAGTCACTTGAAATGAAATCTTCACCTGTTCCAAATTTGTAATAGCATGGCTTGGGACTTGGGAAGGGGCTACAGATTGGTTCTCTGAAAGATTCCTCTATAAGGCTTGCTCTGCCTGGACCTCATTAGCCAAGCCTGCCAAGCCGATGATGCTCATTGACTTTGACATTGGCAAAATGGAATATATGCAGCTTTCCTTAAATATTTTTTATCCACTTTTTTCAAGTGACCCACATATATAATTGGCTCTGGCTTAAATTAAAAACCATACATACATACATACATACATACACACACGCGCGCGCACGCGCACACGCACTCGTATATATATGCGTGTATTTGATCCTTGACTGATTTAAAGATTTATACTGGCTAGTAGCACTACATTTTGGATTACTGCTTTAATAGCACTGTGGCTTTTAAAATCAAAACAGTCATTCTGAAACTTCAGCATTAGCTGTGTTTGAAAAAATCACAAGGCTTTTTATGTTTTCACTTTGTCATTCTGTTACAATTAAAGGGCAATAACTGTCTGAGGAAGAACATATTAAAGGACAATATGGATTGTGCCCTGAAGTATGGCCCAGCTGGGAAGAATAAATCTCTGCACGGCCAAATAGATTTACATTAAAATGTTGTTTTAGTATTCTGACCGGTTTAAGCACTGACTAATCTGTCTGGCTGGGCATTCTGAAAACGTCTTGAGGCAGATTTCAGCCTGCAGCCCCCTTCAACCTCCAAATCACCTAGCGAGGGCTGCCCAAAAGGAAACAGTAAACAGGTTTTCCTTTGTTCAAGGTTAATTCCAAAGTAGCCTGAATGGGAACAAAAACTGTATCAAAATTTCAATTGTTTTTCTTTTGCAACAAAGACAGTTTCCCTACTGTTTATGTTAAAGACTCCGTGGTCCAGGAATCTGCTGTTATTTATTTTTTGGTGATGGTGGTGTTAATGAAAGCCTGTGTGATAATAGTCACTCTGAATCCTTTTGTACATAGGTCACATTTTTTTTCTTTCCTTTTTCCTCCTCCTTCCTCAGAAAATTAGATAAATAATTTCTGCTTAGTGTAAAATGATATCCAGAGGTCAGTCTTTGACTTCACTGAAGAGTCTTTTAGGGGGTGTATTAGCAATACCACTTAGCTCTTGCTGAATGAAATATAAATACAGCTTATACAAATAATATTATTGGAGAGAAAAATCACTGTGCAGCTTCAGATTTCTAACAGAGTCTAAGACCTACAGGATTAATGGAGTCATGGTCCTTTGGGGTTTTGTCCCAGACCACACAGATCTTGTAAGAGAATAAGGCTATTTTATATTGATGGACTTTGTTCATATTTGGTGCCATTACCTAGGCTATACCAATCGTTTATCTCCTTTAAAGTAGACAGAGATAGTTCAGCAGGAAATCTGTTATTATGTCTCTATTCCTAAGGGAAGGAAATGAAAGATAGGAATGCTCAGTTTGTTAATTGATGGCATCTTGTGGAAAAAATACAGTTATCTTCCCCCACAGATACTCCAAATAGGTATGGAATCAGATGAAAATGAAGAATTACTATTCAGACTGGAAGAAAAAATTATTCAGTAAATACTGAGGAGTTGAACAGGTTTTAAAATTTCATAGGAAGCTGTTTAATATTTTCAGTCACTATTTTTATTTCTCGCATTTATAATTCCTCAGAAACAATTCTATAAATAGTGGAAATGTAGTACAGTCACCAAGAAAGATACTCTCACTTAGAAGTCTTTATATATGTGGCATTAATAGTGCTTTGCAAAAAAAAAAAAAAAAGCTTAAACCTTGATCATCACCAGGTTATGTATGTTCTTACATAAACATCCTTAACAGGGCTACGTGAGGAAGAAGATTGGGTTGAGTGTGTATTTTATGCTTTATATTCAGGATATCAGTAGCTGTTTAAATCGGGGGGGGGTGTATTGGGGAGACACGCCATGATATGAGGAAAATATGAGGAAAATGTCTGTCTAAATTGAAACTTGGAAGAACGCTACCATACTGAAACACATTTAACTTTCATTTTGTACTTGAGTTTGGTGATGAGCATTTAGCTTACCAAGTGGGGTGATCAGTCTTTACTTTATACAGTTGCTGGTATTATATCTGTTGCATATTACAGTATTTTAAGTCCTAAAATAAAACATGAGGAACTGCATAAGGATTTATAAAGGCTTTAATGAAGCTGATTTTAAAGATTCAAAATTGTTTACCTTGTTAAAGTCTTTATATGGCTGGAATGGAGGGAAATGTACTTTTCTTGTCTGAGAACTACATTAGCTAAAACACAGGGTTGAAATGGTTGAAAACCAGGGTTAAATGTCAGTATGGATTTTCTTTCCTGACTTCAGTCAATCCTGGAAACCTTGGATGAAGACTATTTCAGGATTTATTTCTGATGAATCAGACTATAAAACTAAGCTCTAATGGGCTGTCTTCCAGTTTCTTTTTTTCAGTTCCAAGGAAATCATGCAAATATTTCTGTGAGTAAAAGCAGGATTAGGCTTAAGGTTCTTGGAGAAGAGTCCGTATTAAGCTGATAAGGCTGGTTTTAAAAAGTATGTTCAGATCTTTGTTAGCATGATTTATCTGTTTTCTGTTCAGTAGATGAAGACAGCAAAAATTGCTAAACTGCAGCAACAGACTAGTCCTTATGGGCTCACTGAGCTGCTGTGAGCGAAACAGGATTCTGAATCCAAATCTTGCCAGGAAAACTGAAAATTACTTGTTTTTTGTGTATTTCATGGTAGCGTATAAATGCATTAGACCACAACAGCACAGATGATTGCAGTATCCCAGAATGATTTGGTCTGGATGGCACCTCTGGAGATCATCTAGTCTCTGCTCAAACCTTTGCTCAGGCAGGCCCAGCTACAGCCAGTTGCCTAGAACTGTGTCCAGCTGAGTTTTGAGTATCTCCAAGGATAGAACCCCTCCTCCTATACAGATGCTCCAGTTCCTTCATCATCCTAATGAGCATTTACTGGACTTGCCCCTGTAAGTCCATGTCTGTCTTGTACTGGGGAGCCTATGACTGCACCCAGGACTCCAGAGGTGGCCTCACCAGTGCAGAGTATTGGGGGAGGATCACTTCCCGAAACCTGCTGGCAGTGCTCTGACAGATCAAGCCCAGGAGGCTGTTGGCTGCCTTTGCCATGAGGGCACGTTGCTGGCTCTTGCTCAACTTGGCATCCATCAGGACCCTCTGGGCCTTTTTTGCAGAGGTGCTTTCCATGTATTTGGCCCCAGTCTGTGCTGAAACTTGATTCCACCTGCCATCCAGAGGCTGCCGCAGCAGATTTGGTAGCAGAATCAAGACATTAGTTAAATAATTCAAATTGAAAAAAAAAAAAAAANNNAAAAAAAAAAAAAGAAAATCATGTTATAGAGTTAAAATGCTAGTGAATTATTAAAAACTGTATGAACCTAAGTATTGAAAGTATCAGTTTACCTGTTGAGTTGCAACTTTTCAAAATTCCAAATGCTGGAGGATTAACATCTGTCCCCCGGAGTTTCCTAAAGTGAACCACAATGAATGTGTCTATGGGATAATTTCTAAAGAAGCTAAATACTTAGTTTCTTAATGGCAAGTGTTTTAACTGCAGGTCCTGTAGCACCTTGGAAATGCAGATTGCCTTATTTTTGCAATGTTCCTTCATTAAGGTTTGCTTTGTGGGTATTTTAAAGCTCTAAACACACACATAAGCATACGGCAATCAAACAGTGCTTAACTTCTGATCATCTTTGCCAAGTGCACAGTCATCCAATAGTATCATAATTGATCTCTGTACTAAGGTGCCAAACTCTGTGTTGCTGAAGAATAGTTAGATGATGTAAATAGCTTTTTGTGTTTTGCAATAAAACAGACTTTTGTTGTCTTCCATGTAAAAGCAGGAGATGAAGGTATTCTTTTATTGAAGCAAACATGTGGAAAATTGCTCTAGATTGTTATAGTACAGAGCATCTTCCCTGAAAGGAACGAGGTTCATCTACAGGGCAAAGTCTGACTGTGACACTTTATTGGGGTTACTCCTGGTCTCTGTGTGGTCAAAGCAAATAACATCATGTCCATCTAAACTGTTATAACCATGAGACTGGCACATTTTCTCATCTATAGTGTTACATTCTAAACTGTCACTTGGCATTAACTCAGTCACTGGTGAAGTCCTACCACCTAGAGATGAACTCTGCCTCAAAATGATGTTTTCCACTTCAGTGCTACTCGTATAGCAATTACCGGGTCATTAATATCATTGCATGCAATTAGTGATAGTAGAATGAGCAAGGGGTTTGTTATTTATTTAATATGAACTTTCACTATAACCCTTTCTTATCCAAGTTCCACAGACAAAAACCAGAGAGGTTTTCAAGGCAGGTGATCATCCTTGGTGGGTGGTGTTGAATTTGTATGATACAGAAAGTAGGACCTCATTTCATGTTAAAGCTTCTGCTTTTGTTTCCAGCAAGCCCTCTTGTCATTAGCAACAATCAGTGTAACTTGAATGCTAACTAATTCTATTAGGTCTGTTCAGCTGAACTGTTAAGCCAAGTTTGCTGTGATAGTGGGGAGATATTTCTTCCCATCTGTGAGAGACTTTTGTCAGCATGCCAGGAGAAAGGATAAACTTGCATAAAATACCTGTTTGTGGTTGGTGAAGTTAACTAGGTAGTAATCTGTTTTAGATGCATACTTTCTGATACATGCTAAATACTTCATAATTAGTGGGCTTACATCTGCCACAGTTACTTCAGTGCTCACAAATATATAATTTGTTTATGTAAACTAGAGGCAACCATGTGTGCAGTGGATCATTATCTGTCAGCGTTTCTCAGAGTATGTGAAATACAGAACTGAAATACTTTTAGAAATGCTTAACTGTTATGAAATACTCAAATTGTCATTCACAGTGGTACAATATTTATGGGCTTTTCTGTGTTTTTTGATATAATGTCTAAAGCATTCCAAGAGAATTTTATACAGGGATACTTGACAGCAGTGAAGCAAGTAGAATTTTATTGTGGGTGGGTGGAAGCTGTGACCTTCAGTTATGGATAATAATTGAGCAAATAGTTTAGTATACTTCTGCTGTGATATTCCTTGACCCAGGGAGAAAGTGATGGTGTTTTTAAAATGATACGCAGCAGTAAGCAATCGGATCTCACAGATTTTTTTTGTCTTTTCCAACTCTGTCTTGCTCACTGTGTCCTTTTCCCCCTATTAAAAGACTGTTGACGTAAAGTTTTGGGTTTTTTTTTTTTTACTGCCTTTCTTATATGTTGGTCTTACATAGTGGTATATATGTCTCTTTCTTATATGGTGCCATGCCTCCATGGAATTAATAAAATCATTCTGAATGTAGGAAACTTTACAATTCTCTCCCTATTTTGTGCTATCAGATGACATGAGATGTGGGCAGGAGAGTCTGTGGATTTCCAGAGATATGCCTAGAATAATATAGTCAGTATATACCAAAATATATTACAATACAGAACTGACTGGCAGTCTTGATTGTGTCCTCCACGTTGCACCCTCAAAAAACCCCATTGAAACAGTAATACAATCTGTCCTTCTCTTAATGTACGAATACAAGTGGAGATTTTTATGGAGAATTACATAAATACCCCTATATCATGAGTCCCATCTAAGTACCACAAGTCACGCTATTCACAGTTGGACAAGATACACAGTGGTTAGAAAAGTGAATCACAAAGTTTCACTGCAGAGCCTTTGCTTCTTCCAGGCAAGAAGAGGCCTGTTTTTTATTTTACTTCATTTTGTTCTGGTTTTAGCTTGGCTGGAGAGGGCATTGCTGCTTACTTGCTGTGCAGAATATAATTTGTGGGCCTGTTCAGATATAAATCCTGAGACATGCAATATAGGACTTAATTTAAAAAAACAAGGATGAGAAGTGTAAAAGAAGAATGGAGGATTCTTGCCCTTTCCTTCACATTGAAGTTTTGCTTCATGTGGATAGGGAGAAAAAAGGCTGACTTCAAGAGTATTTATAAACATTCCATAAGCTTTAGTTTAAGGAAAAAAATCTATCTTAATTTGAAGCAATGTATGGAATAAATAAAATTGAGAGAATGAAAGTTTCTGAATGGCTTTTAGATTGAGAAACTCTTTTAAATTCTGCTGCCACCTTGACTTTGCAAGTAGGGCAAATAAAAAACCAGACATGTAAGAAAAAAGTAAAATTATCAGTAAGCTGTTTTTATATTTTTCATTACAGTCTCGGTGTCCTAAATTGTATTAATTGAGCAAATTCAGCGGGTTTTTATCTTTTTTTTTTAATTAAAGACATTGTCTCTGTAAAGTCATTATTAAAGCTGTGATTTTATTGTCTCTTTATATAAACACAGTCAACACATTGACAGTACTCCGTGCAACTATTCATAATGCATTTAAGTTTTAGCACTTACAGTCCAGGTTTGGGACCACTGATAGCTAAGTTTTGGAAGACAGTTTAATCTTTTTAAAAAGCAAGGATTTCAGTGTCAGTCTTATTTGTCATCACTACAAGAGAAGGTAAACCATTAGTTGCTAGTATCTGAAATTGGTATATTTCTCTTCTTTCTAAACATTCTACAGCTCACCCAACATAGTGTGTGCCAAGATACCTGTTCTTTGGTGAGTGGCCTGAACAATTCTATTCTTGGTTGTGTCAGATCTCCATGCAGACCTGGTGTTGCTACTAAGGGGGGGAGGGAGGAATTTAATTTCATTTAATTAAAACACTCTTACCTCAGCTACCTTGTTCTTTGTTCCTGGATGGTTTAGAAACAACCTCTGTGTTGTGATCAGTGATTTGTGGTTTCACAGTGTGTGATTTCTGGTGTTCTTAAACCTGTCCCATAAATTATCTAAATATATGGTAAAGAAGAATTATTTATTTGGTGCTTTACTAAGAGAGTCATTAAAAGGACCAAAAACAGATGAAAGCAGTCAGAGCACAAACACATGGGGCCTGGCCAAAACAGTGTTCTCTTAATAAATAAAAAAAAACACCTGAAAAACTTCACATGCACTTAGTAATCCTGAGAGTGCATGTGAGATCAAGTGCAACTTTGCTTTAAGAATAACTCCTTACTACCATTGGATCTAAAGCTTGTGTGGATATTTGCTGCTGTTTAGACTTTTCCATTTATAAGCACAGCAGCGGAAAGTGGAGATGGGTAGTGTTATATGATTTTTATTCTTTTCTGATTTTGAGAAACCTATTTTCTGATGCAGAATTTAAACAGGATTTAATAAAAAAATGTTGAAAATCACTACTATTGGATAGTACTGAATCTACTCCAAAGTAACCTGTAATTCTCAATTTGCTATAAACAGATCCACATCAGCAGGAATTAATTCTTGATGACCTCATTAATGATGTGTCTTTGATATACTGCCAAATGACTTTTATTGTCCAGCACACTAAGGAGGAACAAAACCAATTTTGCTCTTGCCTATCAGTTGACATCACTCATTCATTCCCATAGTCTGTGGTTTGAGGTCCATTTAGTTCTCACAGAAAAATTGAGTACGGAAGTAATAAATTCTCTCATCAGCTATGTAGTACATTTCATATTCAAGCTCTAGAAATACATGTGTTTTTAAGTTGTTTTGGTTCAAAGGATATGGCATTTAATTTGCAAATGAGTAATATTTTTCATAATCCTAATCCACGAAACTATGGGTAATAATTGTAGCACAACTAGGAAGCCGGTATTTTTGTCTGCCGGTGTTTTCTTTTAAGTAATTGTGATGGCAGTTTTTCATTTTGTAATGTGTGTTTTCAGGAGTCAAGGAAGTTGAATTTTTGTGACTGTACCTTCATTTCTAATCTCTTTGTGAATGAAAAGCTATATACAGGCACAAATCCAGCAGCTTAATTCTCTATCTGATTAGAGCAATGTTACCATCCTGATAGGCTGAAAACAGCCATGATCCATGCAGTGGCTTAGCCTCCTGGGAGGCATAGTAATAACAATCAAATGAAGACATATTAAAATGTAATATTACTTCCTCTCCATGGGGACTGTGTAAGAATCATAGCCAGGAACTATTCTTCTCAGCTGACTGCTTCGTTCACTGATTCCCTGCCTCTGCATTTATGACTAATGCATTTCATACAATAAACAGCACTGTGAAGTTTTAAAAGCAAATAAATGTAAAACATTTACATGAGTTCCAGGCTTTTTTTTGGTTTGTCTCTTTGTTTGTTTTGTTTGGTTTTATCTAATTCATATATTGCAAAGAAGGGGAGGCAGATATGAATGAAGTTTTTTGGTCTGAACAATTTCATTTCTCTGTTCTGTATGGGAGAGTATATGTTAAGGCAGTGTTTTGCGAAACTGAAAATGTATACTAGACTTCTCCAAAGTTAAGTGTGTATCAGCAGACTCTTAATCTTAATTTCATAACAGATGAGCGCTTTCTGTATGTTGAAAACCTAAACTTGCATTCCTTATAAAATGGCAGCTTCTGTTGTATTCAAGGAATGCAAACACACAATGTCTGATAAACTACAGTAAAAATTGCCTAAAGGTTGTTTCAATTTTGTTACAAAGTCTTAAAATTAATAAGAGATTTTAGCACAATTATATGTTTTTGTTTGTTGGTATATATAAATTATTGACTGAATAATTCATTTTTGACTGTAATTATTAGTTTTGCAATTGACACCGGTAGAACAGGACAGATCTCAGAAAACCAGAGGTATCTAACCATCAGAAGATTTAAAAATATTTTGCTACCTGTTCAGCAACATTTTACTTACTTTTAGGTTCCTATGTATTGCTGTATTGATACAAAGCAGTGTGGGATTCTAACAACATGTAACACTAATGAGAAACTTCATATTAGTCCTAGTTGTGTTTATGAATGTTAATATTTCAGTAGTATCTAGTCTTCTTAGCAGAAGGACATGCATGGTAGCTCATGTAAACTGTATGGAAGGTTTAAAATTTGATTATATAAACACACTTTTCATTTTAGACACACAATCCTTGTGTTATGTTTCTGTGTTTATACTCAAAACTCTTATTACGGGCACTTAATTTTTTTCTTTTTTTTTTAATATCCTTTCAGTGTGAGCAGAGCTAGAGATACAGGGTCACTTTTCTGCAGACGTGTGAATGCAGTGGAGGAGCTAACATGATAGTGGGTGTAATTTTCATGTGGAGATCAATATAGAAAGGCCATGGCAAGTGTTTGAGGAATATTTTGTACTCGCTTCCTTGTTTGACTTCTACACACTACACTGTCAAGGGGCATTAGCAGTATGAAACTGTTTTCTCTGCTGTCCCAGATTACTTCTTTTTCTCTGTGCAGCTTTTCAAAGCTTGAAACGATGTGTTTAAAGCTACCCACTTTCTTCCTTGTACACTAGGGATACGCAAGGTTATATTTCGATAGTCTTAATGAATTTTGAAAAATAATTTCCTCCAGTGGCCTTGGGTAATTGTCAGTTTAATTACAGGGAGAAGCTGAGATGGAAACTTTGCTTTGTCACTGAAGTGCTCCTCTTTGAAAATTCCCCATTCCTCAGGATGTAGCAGTCTGTACTCTGAGCTATAACACAGGCTTTCCTAAAATCCCTTGAAGAACTGGGGAAAAAGTGAATACTTCTGCAAATTCATTCATCTGACATCAAAGCTATGAAAGCATTCTTTTAGCAAGCAAGCAAGGCAGATTGTGCTGGCGTAGGCACACAACCAGACTCATTGTACATCTGGGTCTTCCCGTTTGGAGACTGTATTTGAAGTAATTTTGCATTCTTTTTGCCATCTTACTTTCTTATTCCGTACTGAGGTCAGACTGCATCGTCTGCATCTTATTGAGGTCTCTTGCTCTGTGGGTTAAATGGAGAGGCCTTTAAAGAATTAAAAGGCATTGATGTTCAGAAGAAGCAGCACTCCATTCAATGAAAGTCAAGTAAAAGGTGTTTAAGGAGACATGAGTCCCCATCAGCTCAATTAAAAAAAAATCAAATAACAAAAAACCACAAAGTCAGTGTTTATTACTTGTACATTCAGTTGATGCGCAGCTTTGGTATTTCTAGTTACTCTAGTTACTCTTTTGTTTTTATCTTGTCCTTGTACCAGTACATTGGCAAATAGATCATAAAAAACACTTTCAGCAAAGACACATTTGATTTATGTCCAGGATGGGTTCTTGGTATTGATCTTTTTTTTTTTCCCTGTGGGGAAAAAAACAAAAGAAAACAAAACTATATGTCTCCATTATTTTCTGAGCCAGGCAATGCAGTGGCAGATCAGCTTTTATCTTAAATTACTCAATGTGCTTTTTTATGTTTTAAAAAGTGTTTTTGCCATACGTCTATTGTCACGTTTTTACAGGGGGAGGGAACAAGAGGAGGAACTGGAAGGGACCATGTATGAGGAGAATGGAATTTTAGGAAAAGAAAGCACAACTTGGGAAGTTTGTATGGTAGCTGTATTTCGAGCTGGTCACAAAAGAGTCAGAAGTGGAACAAAAACAAGAAGCAGATCAAAGGCTAGGAAGCAGGGTTCAGCAGTATGGGGTTTATATCTTTACGGCTAGAGAGAAGATTAGAGCAAGAAAAATACTGCCATGGGGCTAGGAAGACATTGTGAAGGAAAAAGGAAGTATACATAGACTGCATTTGAAAGAAAATCCCCAAGGAAGGTGAAAGAGAAGGAGTGAGAATTAAAAAAAAAGATCTGAACACTGTAAAGCCCACGAGCTGAAAAGAGAGGGCAGAGGCAGGCATGAGCTTCCTAAGCAGTTCACCACAGCCACAACAAGCAGTGAGCTCCTGTACAGCCCATTTTCCCTTTGTTTTGTCCAGTTGGTGTCCCAGTGCTGGTGCCTGTGCATGCACGCTCTCATATGTCTGTTTTGGGCCTTGGATAAACAGCTCTAAGAAATGACGGTGAAATTTCCATCCCTAGAACAACCAGGGCAGGAACACCCCTGGTGCATTCCCTGCATAGCAAGGTGAACGCTCACCATTGGCAACTGTGCCCTCCTGGCCACTGGGCACCCGACGCACATGTCAACAGTGGCCAGTGGCCAGTGCCCAGTGCAGTGCAGAGTCACCACCGTGCTGAGGAGCTGCCGAATCATTTGCCAGCAGCTGTTTTGCAACCAACAGCTGGCTTGGGCAGCAGCGGCGCACCCATACACCATGATTCAATGTTTTGAATTCTCCAAGGGAGTGCTTCTTCGCACTCGAATTGCGTCGCAGTGTCGGCTTGTGCAAGGGTTGCCTGGTTCCAGCTGGCACCTAGATAAGCAAGAACAATTTAAACCCAGGGGAAAGCACCCTGTTGTTCATGTGAGCTAAAAGGTTTCTGTGAGAATAGAGTGTATTCCTCTCTGCCACCCACCCCCGCAGAGGCTCCTCAATGCTGAGAAAAGAGAGATTGTGCTTTAAAATATTAAATGGTTTTCCAATCAGTTCAGAATCTTAGCTTTCACCTGGGTCTTTTGTATGTGTTTGCTTCTTCCAGCAGGAGATTTGTAATAGAGGAAGCAGGTGTAATGTAGTGATTATAAAGATATTGTTGGGGCAAGGAGGGGGAATGGTGATTTTTCAGTGCTTTGCTTCTCTGAGCCTGGCAGAGCTTCCTTTTCAGCTGACTCCATCATCTATTAGCAAGGCGCTGTTTTTGTCCAAGTAAGTCAGTCAGTCAGTCAGTCCATTGTGCATAGGAAAAAATGGTTGTTGGATAAATTTGAAACCTTGATAACATTGCTCCATTTGTATATATTGTAGAGCTTACCAGTGTATTCATTCCTTTGGCTTTCAACATTTCACAATCTTCCATAGGTCGGCCCAAGCAACAGGAACAGGTTCTGATAGATGGAAAGATCCCTGATTTCAGACACTCATGTTCACATCACTTTGCCTGTTTTTTTCCTGGTTTTTATTTATTTTTATTTTTATTTATGTTTCTTTTATTTTTAATCAGCAACATCAAATGGGTCTTTGGAGGGCCTGGATAACCAGGAGGGAGGGGTGTGCCAGACAAAAACCATGAAGATCCTCATGAAAGTTGGACAAGGTAAAGACCATCTGCTGTTTCATGAAATCACTTTGATCGGTCTCGATGTCCGTTTTAGTTTTCAGGCTTCTTTTAGCAGTGTAGAGCAGAGAGCCAGTAGAGTCAAGTGTGGTCATTCCTCCCTTGTAGTATGAAAGCAAAGCCTATTTTCCCTTTCTTGGCTACTGACAGATTTCTGCAGAAGGAGGGTCAGGGTAATAAGATATCTTCATTGGAGAGATCCCTAGAAGGAGAGGTCACCTGGGAGTAGCGTGTTTCAGTCATTTTTATTTTTATTTTAAAAACAAAAGCCATGACTCTGTTTCTCAAAATTATTTAAAATAACATGAAAAGAGGGAAGCTAATATTTCTATAGTTTGCTTGTTATGAATTCTGATTACAGAGAGGGTTTTGTTCATTGTGTCTTTTCACATATAGATAACCTATTGTGCAGGAAGAAAGAATTATTCTTCTAAGTAGAAATTGGTTTAGTAGTCAATCAACTTCCTCAGTTAAACTGAAATGTCATCTGCGAAGCTTTTCTTGCCAGTTACAGGAGTCCCTGTAGTTTCTGCAGATGGCCTCACAGTTTAAACCTCTGAAATAACTAATATGACCATTTTGCTTTAAAAGGAAAATTATGTTTTTATATCTCCCAGTCCTTTACATAAAGATTCCTCTGTTAAACCATTTGTGTCTCACGAGGTACCTAGAGCTGGTGTGTAAGTGCCAAAGGTGCATGAGTCATCTTTCTCTCCCCTAGATCCCAACTCGGCGGGGCTGCCCCGGCACACAGATCCCACCAAGCGCCCTGAGCAGGAAGCTGGCACCAATGGGAAGAGTTCCACCACCAGCCCCTTTGTGAAGGACCACTCAGGTAGGTGTGGTGGGACTCCGGGACGTCTCCTCCTTGTTCCCAAATGCATTTTATTTTACCATTAAAGTGCCAGAAAAGCAAATGTTTTCATAGCAAGATGAAGCAAAAGCTAGTTCTGAAGCTCTGGTGGATAGTGTCTGGGAGCAGCAGGTTTTGGCAACAACTGCTCTGTCCCCTCTTCCATTCTGCTATAGCAGGTGATTATATCTAGTGACAATATCACATTTACAGGAAAGTTTTTGGACAGGGTATTTGCTAAGCAGCTTTTCAGTGGCCAGTGCTGCCTTACATTTAGTGCTCTGTCAGATGAATATCTATCTTTCTCTTCCCATATAATACATTATAAAGTGGTTCTCGACAGCCATTTATAAAGTTTATTTCAAGGCATCTATAATTAATGTCCTGATCTTTCAGGTGACCATATATAAAGTCTACCATTGGCTGGTCTTTTACTAAATGTAAGGATTTAATTTTTTTTCATAATTATCTAAACATAATAAACAGATGATTCCAAACAAATAACCTCAGGATGAATTTCATTCGTTAAGTAAGTAAGAAATAACCTAACTCTGGACTGAAGATGTCCAGAAGAAAATTCAGTAATTAGGAATGCGACAAAGCAAAACTTGCTCATGTTTCCCAAAAGAGGCTGCAAGTTTTGCTTGCTAGCTCTGTCATTAGTTACTGGACTAATGAATCTTTGATATAGTGGTCTTCAGGTAGGCTTCAGCTGATTACTACAGAGGCTCCAGTAGGAAGAGTTAATAATTATGTGAATGTAGCATCTGTATCAGTCTTCCATTGTGAGTGAGCATCAAGAGAGGGAAATTGGTTCAAAAGTGTCAAGTGAGCGTTCATTTAATTTTTGTGACAAATAATATGTGTGATGGCACCAAATATTAATGAACTATAGCACATGAGCTTTTCCTGACTACTAAACACTTGGTATTGTTTTCTTTTAATTAAATGTAAGTTAATACAGAAAAATATATGCCATAGTCATTTTGCCTGTCTCCCACACTGCCTCAAGCTCCTTTGTTTCATGGTCGAGCAAGGGAAGTCTACATAAAGAGGTACTAAGTACTGTTTAACTTAAATCAATATACGAAAAATAAAATAGCAGATAGGGAACAGTGTGACACTGAACAGTACCAGTTGTTCTGAGAATTGTCATTTCCCTGGGTTATTTTCCCTTCCCGTCCTACCCCACCCCTCTCTTGTGCCTGGGGCTGGCCAGCATCTGTTAAAAGATGCAGTGTGCATCAAAGGCTGCCTTGTCAGTGCCAGTCCTCGCTGCTGATGGATGATGATGTATGAAACAGGGTGGTTTGGGAGCAGCACGAAAGTGAGACCAACAGACACAAAGTCTTGTTTAATATTGATTGCTGACTTCGGCTGTTTGCATTTAGCTATCTAACAGGGTAATTGGTTTGTCAAACTTAAGCTGTCGGTTGATTCTTCCAGTCTTGCTTACTCTACACATTTTTAAGCAACGTAAATGGGTTGCAGGATGGCAATAACTTTTATCTATTGTATTTCCATTCTTTCCAGGATCTAGCACAGATGGCAGTAAGGCTGGGCATTCCAGTATACTGGGTTCAGAGGTGGCCTTATTTGCAGGGATTGCATCAGGGTGCATCATTTTCATCGTCATCATCATCACTTTGGTGGTTCTTTTGTTGAAGTACCGGAGAAGACACAGGAAGCATTCCCCGCAACACACGACAACTCTATCACTTAGTACATTAGCCACCCCAAAACGCAGTGGCAACAACAATGGTTCTGAGCCCAGTGACATTATCATTCCTCTAAGGACTGCAGACAGTGTCTTTTGCCCCCACTATGAAAAGGTCAGCGGCGACTATGGACATCCGGTGTACATAGTTCAAGAGATGCCTCCTCAGAGTCCAGCAAACATTTATTACAAGGTCTGAGAAACATGCAACCAGCTCTGTGGTACAGCTGAGTCATAGAGGAAACTCACTGGTCAAATGCTTTCTGTTGGGGTTTGTGATGATGCCTTGTGCGCTAGCATTGACTTAAGCACAGGGGGGAGAAAGCAACAGCTCTTTCTCCCGGAACCGACATGAGCTGGACAGCTTACCTAGTCTGTAGAATTCCTATCTCAGTGAATAAGTATTCACTAAAAGCTGGAAGACTTTTATGTAGAAGATGCCCATTCTGATTGCTGTACACTTGTTACATTCATCATCCTCAAAGCCATGTGCTGCGGGCGTTCAGGCATGTACAAAAGCCAAGGGAAGATGGAGCAATCTGTGGATGTTAATAGCTCTAGGCATCCTGGGAAGGTGCTCTAGGATATATCAACCTTGAAATGCAATCTTCTGACTTTTGTGTGTCTCTCTCAGAGTGTGCTGGATTTGTCACACAGACCTTGGTGTCTAAGTAAGACTTGTTAAAGTTCTCTTGCTTTTAGTCCGTCACTGTTCCGTTTGTTTCTGTTATCCAGGGCTCTGCCATCCTTCACATAAGATTTCCTTTCACTCCACCTCCTGAATCACTAATGGAACATTAATGTTTGGAGATCCGCACTCCATCCATCTGCTACAGCAGCCTCACTCGAATGGGTAATGCATTTATAAAAATTGTGTTTGATAGTAAGGAGCCTTCCAGCCAAAAAGTTAGGCTGTCAACAAAGTCAAGAGCAGGACTGGGTGGTGGAGGAAAGGGCTGATTGCAGTTGCAGTTGAATATTGATGCCTCAAATGTAGAAGCTGGGAAGAAAAAAAAATACATTTAGGTAGCACAGCACTTTGGTATGGCAAGTTTTAAGAGGCAAGTAGGAAACACAATAACATGCACAGTGGATTAAGGCTGCATTTGAAGGAATTCATGGTTATCAAATACCAGTGTGCAGAAAAAAATAGTACCTTCATACAGTAGAATAGAGGGGTATTGTTAGTAATTGAACAAGCCTGGAGAAGACAAGACAATAGCAGGCCGCTGAGTATATATTAGGGCAGGGCTGATGTGGTACTGGCAATAAGATACACAGCTTTGAAGCTGTAGCGAAAACGTAGTCTGCTTCGGATGACTTTTAAGCAGACTCAGCTGCTATACTATCAGATTATACTAAACACAGGGAAAGCATTTAAGAAAATAGCAGAGAGCCGAGTCTGACCAGAAGATTATAAGCCAACAGGTCAAATGAGCTATAATTCTATTACTGGCAAAGTTGTGGGGAAAAAAACCCAAAAAAGCAACACACCAGGAAAACCTTTCTTGTTTCTAAAAGTAAGGCAGAATTTCTTTCTGACTGACCCTTTTGGCACTTTGGCTTATTGTAGAGCTGTCCCTGACAGTGAGTGTCGGTACTGTGACTGACACAGCCGTTCATTGGTGCTCTGTTGCAAAGTGAAAGCACATATGGCAAACCTCTTGCAGTCCGTAGGAAGAAAATAAATTATGACACTGAGATGGAGAAGGAAAATATGTCTTATTTATAATAGGTGTATAGAACACAAGGGATATAAAGTGAGAGTTTTTCTTTTGTTCATTCTTTCTTACTTTTTGTTTTGGTTTTGTTTTTTTTTTTTTTTACTAATATATATGTTGAGATTGCACAGAATCTACACCAGAAGATGTGAAGTTCATTTGCGGCAATTGCATAGTCTTAACTTGTCATCATTTTACATATATATATGTGTGTGTGTATATATATGTATATACACACATATATATGGTTTTATATGCATACATATGCATATATATTTATGCATACGCACACATTTTTTCCAAAAATAAACTACTTTTGGGAAAAAAATCAGCCATCCAAAAATAACAATGGGAGCGTATTTAAAAAAATAAAAATTCCAAAGCATCTCATAAGAGCAAACTAGGAGATATAAGGCCCAAAATATCAGGAAGTCAGTATTACTGCATCACATATTTAACAATGACAAGGTGTGCCGGCATTTATTTTCTGTGTTACGTTTTCTCTTCCCTTGCGGGCTGATGTGTTCTGTAGATTTCGTTGAGGGTCGTAGAGGGGGGTTTCAGGTTTAAGTTTTCTCTTTAGCGTGGCTATTCCCCTAAAGCTCCCTCCCTGGAGAGGAAATAAAAAAACCCTCTACTTTTATATGTGCTATGCAAATAGACGTTTCTAACATAGTCATGTTACTATGGTAACACTTTGCTTTCTGATTTGGAAAGAAAATGTAGCAACAGCATTTTAGGGTTCTCAGACCTCCGGTGAGCCTCTGCAAGAAAAAAAAAAGAAAAAAAAAGAAAATACTGGAAAAAAAAAAGGAAAAAATCTGTCATAGAAATGATCACTCTCTTCGTTTTCTGAACCTGAGGTTTATGTTGGGATGTTGGTCCAAAAGAGAGAAACAAAACCAAAAAAAATCCCAACCCATGGTTCTGTGGAAGGTTACCATGGTGACTAACTACAGTACATATGTAATTCTTTTCAACAACCTTTCCTTTCTGTGAATCCATCCATACAAGGTTTTCTTGTAAGTCATTAAGATTTTATTTTGGGGGAGGGGGAGGAAGTGAAAAGATGGGTTTACTGATACTGATTTTCATTAAATCATGTCTATGCTTTGTCAGTTGGCCACATTCTAGTTACATACTAAACTGTGAAAAAAAAATCAGATGAATTGCTCAAGAGCAACCTGCAACCAATTGAAAAAAAATGAAAATGTACTGTGCGTCTGTTTTGTGTCTGGTGCAGAATTATGACAATCTACCAACAGTTCCTTTCTTTGACGTTGGTCCAGCTTTGAAAAGTTACTGTAAATGCCTTGCTTGTATGATCATCTCTAGTCACCCAAATTGGAATTTGCACCATCATGTCTAAGTGAAGATGCTGTAAATAGGTTCAGATTTACTGTATATGGATTTGGGGTGTTACAGTAGCCTTATTCACCTTTTTAAATAATAAAGAAACCCACATGAAAACAAGACAAAAAAGGCTTTTCTTAACCAGATTGTGTATATAGAGCAATGTTGGTTTTTTATAAAGTCCAAGCAAGATGTTTTGTATAAAATTTGAATTTTGCAATGTATTTAGCTACAGCTTGTTTAAAGGCAGTGTCATTCCCCTTTGCACTGTATTGAGGAAAAATGATATAAAAGGTTGCCAAATTGCCGCATATTTGTGCTGAAATTGTGTACCATGAATATTTATTTAAGAATTTCTTTGTCCAGTTTGTAAGTAACACAGTATTATGCTTGAGTTATAAATAATTTCTTCTTTGTTCTTCTTTTTTTTTTGTTTTGTTTTGGTTTGGTTTGGTTTTGTTTGTTTGTTTGTTTGATTCTGTATTAAAACTAGCTGGTCATAAGTTTGAAATCTGGTTTAGTTCCACATTGCAATTACTTCCCAGAAAATGAAAATTATGAAAATCACATTCCACGTCTGTTTCAAACTGAATTTGTTCTTAAAAAAATAAAATATTTTTTTCCTATGGAAACCTCGCCTTCTAAGTATTTTCTTGTTTTGTTTTGCAATTTTTTTCTTTTTTTAGAAGATGAAAATAAATAAGAAAGCCACCAAGCTTACCTGCCTGCCTGCCCTCCCTCCCTGCCATTTCTCCTTTCCTCTTCTCCTGTATTTCTCCAACATGATTGCTAGTGGTTTATAGGAAAGAAAGCTCCTTATAATACACTGTCTTCTGTTAACCTGCTTCTTTCCCAGACACTCTCTTATGTATATCAGCAGATTTTAGAAAACACCTGGGGATCTTATGCCCTTGGAAGTCAGTGAACTCCAGTCAGGTGCAGTAGTCAGGTTGCCTGAACGATCTTGGAGGTGAGATTATAACCACACAGATAATTCCCAGATGTTATAGAGTGGACTTAAACTGTGACCAGAATCGGAGAAAAAAATGCACCTGAAGCCTTCTGGACCCTGTTGTCACTGCTTCTCCTGAGTAGGGGAAGCAGCAAACCTGGGGTGTCAGGACTGAGCTAGCAGGGACAGATGTAAGACCTTGGGAGGATGACGAAGGATTAGAAATTCTGCAAAGTCAAAACATCTCTGCATGGTTCTTTCAGTGTGGTCATGCACTGTCCTGTCCCTGCTTTACTGCAGCTTAAGTTAAGGGAGATAGTGGCTAACATGTGCAGATAGCACAAGCCTTAATATAAAATCTGCGGTTGTGCTGCTGTAATTTTCACTAGGATAACAAATTCATTTAATAAATAATACCTTAATTTTCTGACAAAGCCCAGTCACCCTGAAAGTGAAGCACCGTTCAGTTTGTTAGCAGCATATAAATGGCATGATCATCCGTGGAGTAACAGGTGGGAAGGTCTACAGAGGGCAAAGATGCATTTGTCACTTTAACAGCAGATGCCAATTTGTCATAGAATTTTCATTGGAGAAAGGCAGCTAGTTATTCATAGTATGGGTCATGCAAATTCCCATTTGTCAAATTATTTGTTCTTTTGTGAATAATCAGAAAATAACGACTGTGTATAGCAAAGGCACTTAGTGTGTTGCAATGGCATGAGTACTCTGAAATGGGACACAGAGAAAACCCCAGGCTGGGGGATGGTTGGACTAGCATGACTTATTGCTGATGGAGCTCATTTTATAGGTTCAGTTAACAGGATCTCTGCTGGAAGCTGACCTTGAAAGGAAAGGCACACAGTTGCACTTAGGTTTACCTTCCGACTGCTACAGATGTCCTTGGGAGGGTTACTTGGTGCAGCAGAAGGCATGAGTGCTCACAGGGGAGCGTGTGAGTATCCTCTGGCATCTCAGTAAATCACTTGGGCCTAATCCTCCATTTATGTTTGTAACCCACTTGAAAGGAGGTAGCCTTGAATTCTCTGAGCACACCGATCCATGGCTGGACTGAGTTTTTACTCCCTACTTCATGCTTGCACATGGGATTTCACTTGCTCATCTCAGTGGGTTGTCATGAGGGTTCCCATATAGCTAATTTGCTGTGAGGTGCTCAGGTCTGGTCTATGCTGAAAGCTTGTCTGGCACAGCCATCTGTTAGAGCTGTGGCTCTAGCTTAGTTAAGGCTAAGGCTATGTTTTTATTTTAAGATTTGGTAAATACAGGAAGCTGCTGATAAAAAAAAAAAAAGTCAAGTTTACACAGCATTTTCATTATTGTGCCTCTTTTTTACAAGTAAAGTAAACATTACATAATTTTTTAAATTATATTTAAAATGAGCATGTATACTGACACCCATGGACACCTATTTTTGTAACTGTTGTAGCAATAAGGGAAAATCAGTGTTGCTATAAACCATGTCTCCAGTGGAGGAGAAAAATGGCTGCCAGTGTGACTATCTGTATATTTACGCCTCGGGCCAAAGATGCTTGGTTAAAGGGAGTGCCTTGCACACATACCTTTCTAAACAGAACAGAACCTCCACTGAGTCTGCTGAACTCATTTTAGTAAAAGATATGTGCCTTAGATACTCAGCATAAAGTCTCTGACTTATAACCCATCTTTTATAATTTCCAGAGGGAAAAAAATCATATTTGCATTTTGTCCTGCTGCTGACACCGCACTATTAATTATCAAACAAGCACAAAATCAGAATTTACTGCCTTTATAACGAAACTGGTTCTCTGGCAAGAACTAGTCCAAGTCAATAGGCTCCACTAAGTGGAAAATAAAATTATAATTCACAGTTGTTACCCATCTAGAGTGGAATATGGATTGCTACATAAAACAGTGCCTCACAAAGTAAGCATAACAGTGTTACTGCCTGGGTTTAAAATGTACCTCTTCTTTGGCCTGTCTCTTTAGCTTTGCATTGCTGCATTGATCAAATGCTCGCTCAGTCAGCAGCACACTCATTTTGATTCTATGGACACCGTAAATTTTCTTTTTGCAGAAAAGCTTAAAATTTCATAGTAGTTAGCAAAACAAAGGACAATGAAAACTTGGTCTTTCGAAGTGACACTCTTCATCTTCATAACCACAGTACAAATTCTGGTGGGTAAAAAGCCCAGGGTTTAAAAACACCAACCATACTCCTTATACATTTGGCATGTCATTACATGAAACATCAAACTAGAAATGAAGCAATATTTGTTTTAGAAAAAGATGAGCATTGGAGCATATACCACAGTGTATTCATGATTGTGCCATTCATAATCCAAATGGTGCTGGATTCAGCTGCCTGAGCTATTGTCTATGAAACAAAATAATATCCGTCTTTCACATGACTCACAAAAATACTTTGATGCTTAATTAAGGCATAATGTAATCCATAGGAAATCCTCTTGAGAAGGAGGGGCAAGAGCCTGCCCATGCATGGTGAGGATGAGGTGGTGGAGCTGCACGTGGCTGTTCCCGGAGAAAGGCCTGTAGAGCAGAGGGAGGAGGCAAGGAGTGGGAAGGTGTGTAAGAGATCAGTGACTTCCTGAGGAGGAGGCTTGGGGACATCTGCGATGACAAAATCCCGGAGAGAATCATCAGAGCAAGGTGACAGCCGTGGAGGTAGTTAGAGAAACAACGTCTTCACAGCTCTGGAAAAAGCTTTGGTGAAAACAGGTTGCAGCAAGCAGAAGAAAAATGTTGACAGATGAAAGGCAAACAAACGTAGTATTTGTTAAGTATTGGTTGTTGATTCAGGTAGGTGAGGAGACCACGCCAGGTTGTTCTGCTAGACACTGAAAGAAATCAGAGCCTAAATGGGACGTAGAACCCAGACCAGAGCTGTGTTCTCTGCAGCTTGGGATCCTGTGAAAAAGAGATCCAAGATCTGCAAGAATTGAATAACTGTAGGACTATTCAAGTTCCAAATAGCAGAGAACCTTGTGCACAGCTTTCATAACCCCTGGAACAGGACCTGTGTTTTTGTAAGTGCATTGTCAGTCTCACGTGCTTAGACTGCTGAAGAAGTGCAATTATTAAATTAATAATATGGGGAATCCACTGAAGGTGGGAGGACAGTTGCTTTTAGATCAGACCTTCAGTGGATATAAATTAGCAAGGTTAAGTTTGATATCTGATCCTATTTATCGCAGTTCAGAATTGCACATGCATAAGCAATACTTATACAGATTTTATTATAGCTCTTAGCTATGACAAAATGCTTTATAAGAGTGTTGTCCTGAATATTATGAAGACTGTACTCAAAAATATACCAACAATGACTTGTTTTTATAAAAGACTGCTATTAAATGCCATAAAAATTGTAACTTGTATTTTATTGAACATTGTCAGCAATTTGCTGTATCTGTTCATTAAAAGTAGGTTGGATCACTAGAAAATGTGTAATAAAAATTGTTCACTTTTTAATGTGTCTTTTTGTCCTCTCTTTAATATTTAAACTTATTCTTTCCTACTTCAGCATTCAATTCTATTCCATATGCATAACTGGCAGGTCAGCTGTTCTCTGTCATTATCTGTTCATCCCCTATACACCATGTTCCCAGTGCTTCCAAATCTCTTAATTCAATCAACATATCTAATTTTGACTGTCTTTAAACTCAGCTATTGGAAGCATATGATCACATGAATAATTTAGTAATTATCCAGAATCAATAGAATTTTGGCCTTCATGAGGAATACAGGAGAATGTAAGGCCAGAAGACCAAAAGAGTTCTTCATATCACTCTGAAAAACCTCAAGATTTGGGGAAATCCAAATGATGACACAAGAGTTGAAAATAATTTCACATGCTGCTTTTGCTTCATGCTCTTCATTATGTGTTATGTTTTCTTTTTGTACATAACAAACCACACGTGAATTTTCTATGCCTCAAAACAGTGTTCACGCTGTAGAGATTTATATGGCTGGATCTGGAGGTCTTTTCTTGAATTTCCGCTGTTGAGGAAATGGTGGCTGCTTTCCTTCAACCCGTTTATTGCACACCCTGATGCCATGCCCTGATCACCTGCTCGGTACCCAGCCCTGTCCATCCCAAAGCCCTTGCTGGGGCTTCGTATCTTCCCAGATAAAATTTCATTTCTGGACAAAGCTTTTGTTGCTCACCCTGAAAGTTTCTTTTCAAATGTTGCTCTAAGCTTTCCTCTTTTTATATGGCTGGCTCTGGATTTCAGCCAGTGACAACTTTTTCTTGAAAAAAAAATGAAGGTCTGATGGAACACAGGAACAGTCCTTGTACCAAGAGTGTGTTTTTTTATAAGCCCCATATTTTTCAATCAGCTTTAGTTTGAATTTTTATGTGGCTTTATCTCTTCCTTTTGTATTTATTCAGTTGCATCTGAAAGAAAATAGCATGCAGTAAAATTCCTAAATACAATTTAAATATAGCTCATTTCAATCCCCTTGGTTTTTCATATCCATTCATCAATATATTACACTAAAATATCTCAGATGGCTTTGTTTTGTTTCTCATAATTTAAGAAAAATTATTAAAACTGTTAAAATCTCTTTTCAGAAAAGTGTAAGCAGTTCACTTTGGAAAGCATCGTTTGAGCAGAATTAAGAAGCAGTTATTGATGTGCAGCTCAAAATTGTGAGCGTATTTGAAAGACAGAATTACTTTTGGCAATAAACAATATTTGGTTTTGTTTCATTTCCTCAAGCCAGCTCAATACTGGGAAGCAGAAAGCACTGTTGGTTTTACTGCCAGTGCACCAGCCTGGTGGCAGCCAGCTTGGGGCTTATTTGCGTAGCTTTGTCCTTTCAATCTCTTCTGATGAGCAGTGATAAAACTGAAGTCTGGATGCTTTGGCCATCGGTAGGTGTAACCTATGTGATTACACACAATACAAGGGATTTATACTGAGACATTGTTCCTGCAGGAGAGACATAAATCCCTTTTGCCAGCTCCCCTCCCTTCTGTTCTAATGCTGCATTTTAAAACAGCACATGTTTTTGCTTTGGATTTTTCACCCAGCTTAAATATTTCAAAGATAGCATCAGAACTATATTTATCAAGTTTTCCAACACTTTTGTTTCCCTGTGTAGCTGGCTACTTGCAAAGTTTCCACAACATCCTCTCACTCAAGACACCATTAATAGACTGGTGCCCGTGAGCATCCAGATGATACTTGGGAGTCTCACTTTTGCATCAGTCTTTTGAGAGACACCTTACCATTGCATTTCAGCTGTGTCACGCTACTAACAGATGGAAAACCCAGCACACCTCACTCCAGAAAGGCCTCATCGTTCTCACGAAAGTTAGAACGGCTGATGTTCTTTTCTCTCTCAGTCACCAGCAGTGAGGGATTACCGTGGGCTGTGAAGGTTTCTGCAGGGAGGTGGAGAGGCGGTGGCGAAGCCTCAATTCCCAGCACTTTGATTGCTCCTTCTCAAAGAGAAGAGCTGCTCCGTGTTGCACAAGGCAGGAGTTTCACACGGCTCTTGCTGCGGCACCGAGTGACAGACACAGGACTGAAGCTGCGAGGGATGAGGCTCCCTCATTCAGCTTTCCGCGCACGGCCGTGACAGCAAGCGCTTGGAATTCAAAAGATTTCTTGGAAGTGGGCTGAGCATGTAAGGAAGGCACGTGGGGGCTGATCCGGGACTTTTGGCATGCCTTGGCTCATCTCTTGTCTCGCTGCTGGGTGCTCTGCCAGACGTGATTTGCAAAGAACAAACAATGAGGGGGATCCGCCTTAATTAAACCCTTGGAAGTTTCGAGGGTGGTGGGAATCGGGGAGGCAGGGATAAACAGCTGGGGCTGTCACAGCAGCATCTTCTGCAGTGCTGGAGGTAGGCACTGGCTGCTCTGAAGAGGCTGTTTCTGGGTCAGAGAAGGAGATCTGTGAAGGCTTACACTTCCTATTTATTATTTGATGGCTCCACTTCACGTCACTGCTGGCTTCTAGAATGGTGTCTGATTCAAACGTGACTTCTTAAGCCTTTTGCTGAAGCAGCTGACTGATTTCTGGGCCCTGAAGAATTTAGGCCCTGATTACCAACTAATTGACACATATGAATCAGGTGGCAATTAAATCCCTATAAAATACAAGATCCACTGAGTAACATTTCCAAGTACCTTAGAAATAATGGCTCTTGCAAATATCCTATCCATTGCCAGCCATTTTACGATAAACATAATCACTGAGTGTACCAAATTCTTTTTCTTTAAAGGCAATGAAAAGCAGAGCTCTGAGCACCCTTAATGGGTGTTGAAATTCTGATTTTTTTTGATCATCTCCCGAAATTCCAGGCCTGAGTGGCTTTCTGTGGAGGTGAGTTTTATAGCCCAGTCACGCACTTTATAAAAGAGCGTTTTCTTTGGTGAATTTTTAGCTTTCCAACTTTGAAACTCTCTCTATTCATCCCTTTTGAGACAAATCAACTCCTAAGTTCTATGACTTGTTAGCATATTTCTGCCTTAAAAAAATAACATTCATTCATCTCATGCTTTTTCTTATGGTACCCATGCTTCTCAGTCTATTTCCATTTAGTGAATTGTCCATGCCCCAAACAAGTTTTTTTTTTTTTGTATTTAGAACTCTCCTTTAGTTCTACTTTGTCCCTTAAAAAGAAAGCAAGAGGTAATAAATAGTTTGCTAGTCAAAATTGTGTGGCTTTTTCCTATAGTATAATCTTAGAAAAACTGAGGAGGAACTGCATGAGAAACAGTTTGGATGCCATCATGGCCAATTATTATGTCCACAGCATTGTGGGAAACTGCTCCTGTGAAACATCTTGGACGGTGATAAAGCACTTTAAGTTTGCATTAATAGGAGTAGGATTTGAAACTGCTCAGCACCTCTTAGGTATCCTATCCAGAAAGAGAGGATTATATTTTTGGCTGCAGTCACTAAGCTTAAGCAGTTTCTAGCTATGTTTATAGCAAAATCAGGATGTTTCCTTTATAATACATTAATGGGAAATATTTCTCTGCTTATTTTGTTGTTGTATCTTCCAACCTGGTGCATAAAACTCCTTTTTCAAATAGGCCTCTTAACCCATTTTTTTCCTCACAAACCATGTGAATCACTACTGTACTAACAATTTGCATTATTTCTCAATACGTCTTCTTTAAACAGACCACACTTTGAGCTAAGTCTGGATCCTTTCTCACATACTAAAGATCCCTGCTAGCAGCCAGACTGTCACCATCTCCATCACCTCTGAAAACACGGAGTTTAAGTTATTCACCAGGGGTGAAGGAGTCCAGGATTTATATACACAGCCAGTGTGACTCAGAACAGAGGTGTGGATACATGATTTCAGGTCAGTGCCCTGCCAAGTATCTTGAGCCTGTGATTCTTTTCTCTTGGAGTTTTATCACTTTCTGTAGGTGAACAGCTATCGTTCAGAAGAGCTCTAGGATACTAAAATTCATAAACCAGTGATCTAGGGAGTCAGGCTACACCACTGCTCGCTCAGCCTCACCAGTTACATGCAGAGGCATTATCCTGTTGTTAAATAGGAGAGGTGGGTCAAGGGCATCCCAAAAACTGTCATTTTGAGAACTCTCCTTTAATATGCAGGCATGGATCTTGTCTCAGAAGAGGCTGCAAGCCCATCTGCACGGCTTAAATCTTCTTTGAGGTCTCTGACTTTCACAATGTCCTGATTCAGCACATGTCCTAAGTGGGAAATCATGTCTTAGTGGCAACGTGACTGTTTGTAAGCTATCCTATGATCTTTTGGCTTGGGCTGAGATTGCACACACTTCACTAATGGTGGACAGTGGACTCCATGAGGAGGTTTCTTTTTTCAGAAGTCAAGGCACCCGCTGGCTCCAATGTCAAGGGGAGGTGTCAGCAGCGCCCATCAGATGGATTTAGATGAGAAAAGGCACAGCAGAGAGCCTGACTGCTTCTGAAGATCCAAAAGGGATGAATCTGTCAATTTTTGCTCTAAATGGGAAGCTGAACTTTAAGTCATGGCTTAACCAAAGGGCAGCATATGGCAGCACTACAGCTGTTTGAAATTCACTTGCACTTTACATTGACACTTTGACAAACGCTATTGTGTTACAAATACTGGATGACACAGTAAATCTGGGGCTGTATTCAGCTCTGCCATACACAAACATAATTCCCACTGACTTCGTACATGTCTATACCAAAAAATGTATGGAAGCGCCTAAGACCGAAACAAATATAGTGTGCTTGTAAGGAAGCCTTCTGGCACACTGAGAAACATTTGATACGGTTAGACCCCTGTAGCAGGAAGCGTGAATACTATAATATGAAACTGGAGGAAAAATTAGGGAATCCATGAGGTCTAGAAGATGCCTGGTGATTTTAAAGACAAGACTTGAATTTCTACATTGGAGCAACAGACATGCTGGCTGGTCATTATGAGGGGAACGGGGCTCCTCCTGCTGAGATCCATTTACTGTCTTTCATACTCTGTTTTTTATCTCTTTGCCAGTTTCTACAGGAAAAGAAAGAATTCAGAGAGGTTTTCTTTCTTGAGCAAAAGCCTACAGGAGACAAAAAGAGCACTAGACAAATATATCAGAGAAGAGATCGTGTTGCAGGGAAGCTGTGGCTGCCAATGATGAGATCTTCGGTTTCTTAGCCACTTTAGGTCAGAAACCAGGTGTTATATTGTTGATCCCATGGCTGCTTGCCATCCCCTGCCTCCTCCTGTAACGAACAGTCTCAGCCGAACTGCTCTCACAGCTCCAGATGTTTGAAAATACGCTTTCAGTGTACTGGAACTTTGCTCTTTGCAAAGTACTGCTTTCGATGTTCAGTGGCAGAGCCGGTGCTGACTCCTCTACACCAATTTTTAAATGGCATTTTAAAAGCTTGAACAGGTCTGGACACATATTTTCTCTGCTTAAAACCTGCTTAACTCTTTCAGCACTGTAGGTTTAGATCCCTCGGAGATTCATATAACTACAAAGGGTTTAAAGTTAGAACAGTGGAAAATAAATAATGGGAAATCAATAGCCATCTTTTTCTCAACAAGAGTGAAGGAAGAAAGAAAGAATGCTGTAAACATATCTATGAAATCAACTTACTTGTGCAGTTTCTACCTCTGAGAAGCAGAATAAGCTGGCTTATACTGAATGGTCAGGCAGCGGGGGTAATTTTTGCAAAGTGTACAGTAACTGAAGAAAACACCACCCCACTGGAGCACTTGGGATACTTTACTTTATAACAGTTACAGCTCCAAATTTATTTAGCCAAATGACACTACAAACTGTGGAAAAAACAGAGCACGAGTTAAAAATCGTTTAAGATTTATATAGAAATCTATCCTCCTGTTAAAGACAAGTGCTTTATCCTAGAAGAGACAGGGCTGGTGCTGGCATCAAAGGCAAGGATGTCAGCAGGAAGTGCCAAGGAAACAGCTGAGGCCTTGCACTTCAAAAAGCTTAGCTCTGGGTGAGAGATGTTCCCACCAACAGTCAAGATTCACAGATGACATTTTCAGATGTCTTCAGTATTTTGCATCCAGGCAGTCACATGATGGATCCTATGCCATATGTCTTTTCCATGGGCTTTAGTTTGTTAGGTGTCTACAGCTTCTTCCAGTTCTCCACTACAAGGTGGAAAAGAAGTGTACAAAAGCTTCCCTGGTTTGTCTTGTTATTTTAGAAATATCTATCCATGAGATTTGGACAGGTTCCTCCCTCTCTTCGATTAGCAGAGACAAAATTTTTTAGCTGTTCAATACAGTGTTAACCATTTTCTCTGACAAGGGCATGGCCGACCCATCAGATCTTTGACAAATGATTGATTTAACCTAGAAATGTCTGTTTAGAAGCTAATGCAAGAAAAATATTAAGAATAAGTAAACTAATTAATAAGCAGTGTATTCCCCATGGCAACATGAATAAAATTACTGCTAGGTCAACAGAGAATTCAGCATTGCTCCATATGCTTCTTTTAGTGGTGTTTGAATAGTACAGGTGTAAACTTTGGGTGACCTTATCATTTCATATTTAAGTGGGTCATTAAAGGAAACTGTCACCCATTGAACTAATTGCTTTTTTAAATTCCTTTCTGCTGCTGTGAAGAGGAATAACAAGCTTCTTATCTTGTTAATACATCTAGAGTTCTTATCAAACTTACCCTGCTTCTGGAAAAACTGTATCCACAGAAATAAGGTTGAATTTCCCCTAAAATCAGAGGCACCATCTTAAATATTTATAATGAATGAGGCAGAGTCTCTGACTGGTTTTAATGCCCTTCATCCATTTATTTGCTAAGGTTGGGGCAGGAAATCCCAATCTGAAGGTGTGGGGGAGAGAAAGGCAGCCTTAGACACAGCTGAGTAGGTCTCTGTGGGCCAGATGCAGAACGAGCTGTGAGCGTGGTAATGCTCAAACCTAAATTTTAGTTGTCTGACTTATGTAGTGGAATCTAGAGACCCAAACAGTGGGTGAATTCCCTATCTGATGCTTGGGGAGAAGAGTTAGGTGAATCATAATCTACCCCACTAAATTCTTCTATGGTGTACAGGCTCTGAAGTTGGTAGGGTTAAATTGAAAATTAAATGGCAAACACATGGCCTCTGGGTTACTTGAAAGAGAAGAAAAAAAAAAAAAAGGTGTATATTTCTTTAAATTTTCTGCTGACAGACCAGAGATAATTAGCCGACAGCTGCAGGCTGGGGTGAACTGCTCTTTTTTCTGCCTTGAAGCAGCAGGTGAAAACCCAGAATGAGAAGCTGGTTGCCACTGACTTAATTTAGTTGTTTGAATTGAAGGCAGCATATAACACTGCAGAGAAACAGGAAAGTGACAAATCTTCAAGACCAAGATTTGTGAAGAGTGGCAGTAAAAAACAGGAATGAGAGTATGACTAGGGAGAAGAAAGAATTAAAAATATGCACTTTTGACACCCCTGTAGTATCATGGATGCCTTAGAGATGTATCAGCTAGACACCAGTCTCAAAAGTAGCGCAGTCTGATGAGAAATGTGATATAGCAATGGGCAATTGTAAACAAGAGAAGATGGAGGAATGTTACAAAAACATAAAGATGCTAATACTGCTACAAATATATCTTACGCAAAAAAAACCCTCTTTCCCAGTTGTCCAGTGTGCTCCCAGATGTTGTCCTGTACCCTACCAAGGCCTACTGTTTTAAAGGCACTCCTTGTGACATCCAGATACTCATTTCTGTTGTGAGCCATTGCATTACTTGCAACATTTCTTGTATTGTGAATACCTCTGTTTTAGAAATCTATTAACATGAAGATTATTTCATGTTTGTGAAAGGGAAATTATTTGTCTGTCTCAATAGGCAACAGTTTAGGAATAGTAAAAGGCAATAATAATAATGACAGCAAATTAACATAGTTATCTGCCCACAAAATTTCTTATGATACCTCTTTATTGGGCATTTATTTGAAGAGGCTTTTTTTGTCTATATGAAGTAATGAAGGGTATAGAGATAAAATTGTTCCATTTTATTTTTTCAGGAAAGTTTTTCAAAGTAGCCCTATCATTGTATGCTGACATTTTAATAACATCAATGAGAGGAATTGTGGAGTAAACAAGTGTGCAAAGTAAGGTACAAGATTAAAATGTATTAAAATGAGTGGGTAGAAGTTGTCTTTCCAACACTTTCATTTGAAGGTGAGAGAGAGTAGCGTCAAAAGAATACTGTGTTGCTTTGTGAGTCAGGAGACAAGGCTTCTACTAAGAATACTGGCTACTGGCAATCACCAGGCTCTTCTTCTTCCCATGTGTTGCGTATACACACGGTCAGGTCTGGTAAGGTGAGAGAAATCCTTGGTTTGGGATCTCAGTAGGTGCGGTCAAACATGAGCACAGCCGTGATGTAAAGCCAGGTATGACACTACAGAAGAAACATAGCTCAAGGCATACTTAGTAGATCAGGTTTTGTGCGCTATGAGTACTTGGAGCCATTGTCCAGAAACAATAATGTTGCATTTGAACAGTTTTTACCCAAGGTTTATATTCTAGTGTTCTAATATTTCTGGTTATGAGAGGGCTCAGGGTAGGGTACAGATCCAGATGGAAAAGAAGCCACAGCACACAGTGGCCTGAGTTGTCTCCCTGTGCTCACACACTGCAAATAACCCCTTGCAGAGCAGCAGGTAACCAGGAGGGGATGGAGGAACAGTATGATGAAGGAAGCAGGTCAGATCTGGAAACAAGCCTTTGTTACTCATGTTTGTTTGTTTTTCCTTCCCCAATTTTTTAATTTTTCGTTATGTCAAGTTATGGAGAATTTGTTTCTGAGATGCAATAATGAAGTATGCACATCCTCCAGTGTAGCATATCATGGAATGTTGTGGGTTTTCTTTAAAGCCTACTCTAGCAGCTGTTGTGTTTGATATACCATCACATCAACAAATTTATATGCTTTTGATTAATTTTTTTGGTTTAGAATGGCACCTCTTATTAACACATAAGAGCAGAGCCAAGTAGAATAGCAAACAGAAGGAGAAAGAATGCTGGAGGCAAAAACCTGCAGATCTTGGATAGCTGCTTAGAGATTTTGTGTGAAAAACCTGTGAAGATTTCTTGTCACTGAGCAAAAAAAGAGTGTTTTAGAGGTTTGTAGGAAGTGTTAACAACTGCATACTAGGCATTATTTTCCCCTTGTTAAGCAAGATAAATCATTATAGTACCAAGGCTTTTCAAAGATTCTACTAAGTGGCAAGTGCCAGCTTTTTGTTTATTTATTTACTTGTATAAATTAGTGATATATTGGAAGCAAAATCATTTGAAGGGTGCATATTTATCCAGTGAGAATAAATCTCAAGCCCTGTGATAGATTTCTAGCGGCACAGTGAAACTCAGCCATGCCCACACACCTGCATGAAGTGGATGTTTTTGTTCCTTGGTTCATGTGGATTATTTCCACTGTAAATTATGCATTAATAAAGAGCAGAGTAAGCACTTACCATATTCCCTTTTGGAATTAAGAAATTAAAGGGAGCTTCCAGACTTGGCTGCCTTTGAGGAAACATCTAGAAAAGAAAGTTCAAAAGGAAAATAAAAGGAGTATAATGATGAATAAAATAAGGAAAAGTTCTGTACCATTTTAAGTGTAAATATATCTAGGAATTACCAACCCAAAATGCTACTGAGTAGCTAAGGAAAGTGTTCATGTTCTGAGTGTCCCTTGCTGGCCCTTTGAAAAAATAACAAACAACAAAATCACCAAGCCTAAAATCTTCTTTTGTAGTGACATCAAATATAAAATATGAATTTTGATAGATCTTAGACCTGAAAAACTGTATTTATAAGTAATTATGAAAGTCATGACAACCACTTTGATTTTTCTACCCATGGTGGCCTCAGGAAAGGAAACAGAATCCAGAAAAACAGTCATGCCTGACACCAATCTCATCATCAGTTATCACAGTGCAATGCTGTGGCAAGGAATAGTTTCATCAAGAGACCAGGAATTTGAAGAGCTAGTAGTGCAGAGGGGAAGTATTCCTTAGGAAGGACAGCAAGGAAGTTTGGGGGGCAGAATGGGGTGGATTTGGCAAGTGAGGGCTACAGTGTGCAGATCCAGCAAGAGTAATGCAGAAGGAAAGGCTGGTAGGCAGGGAGCAATGCTCTGCAGAAATTTACCTTGTGTCCTTTAGCTCCTTATTTTTTGTACATGCAGCTTGAAATCAGCATGGCTGTTCACAGTGTGGTGCAGACATATTAAAAGCTGGTCTCAGCTAATCAGAAATATCCTGAAGATTTTGACCACTAAGATCCAGGGTACTGGAAAAGCAGTCCTGTTCTATTGGTTGTATTTGATTCCTTACTAATTTTGTAGTAGTATATATGCCTGCTATAGAACAGATCAACTTCTTCTTGTTGTCATTCTATTACATTTTTGTTATTCTCTTTTCCATAACTATTTTTTTTAGGTTGTACCAAAAATGTCACAGTCGTACATATTTGTGCCACCTTGTTCCAAAGAAACACATATACATTACCAGGAGATTAATCGTGTGATTCAAAAGCCCTTCAGGGCTTTGTGGCTGTAGGCTTACTTTACCTCTTACAGGAGGATTGTGGCAGCTACTTTTTGTTAATTTGTTTTGTGCAATATCTCTTACTTCTCTTAAGGTAATAGGGACCTACTGTGGATAGGCACAGAACCGCTATCTTCCCTTTGTCTCTTCATTTTTCAGGTGTGCTCACACTGTAATTCATTACACAATTTTAGAAGGCTATAAGTGAAAGAATGGATTGTAAAATAAGAAACTTCATTTATGTCTCATTTTAAACTTGTATCTTTCATGCATAGCCAAAGGTTAGATGATGGCATGTTTCTTTCCTCTTTAGATTTATATTTGAAAG
This sequence comes from Grallaria varia, assembly GCA_013396735.1. NCBI lineage: Eukaryota > Metazoa > Chordata > Aves > Passeriformes > Formicariidae > Grallaria > Grallaria varia. The sequence continues at coordinate 109,066 of VWZG01005609.1, forward strand.
TTTGTGTCAAAAAATTAAGTCCAAACTAATCAAGTCCACATCTTTATGCATATAGCTTTTCCCTGAGGCAGAATGATTAAGCAGAGTGTTGTACTACTGATTCCTAAAAAAAAAATCCATAAAAATAAAAAATTACCATATTTTTCAGTCTATTTTTGCAGATTGATCAGGATAAATACCATCTCTTCTTATGTGTTCGGCTGCTCAGTCTGATCTGATTTAGCTCAATGAGCTCTGGTGCCAATTTACACGTGGGCCAACTTTGCAAACAAAGTACTAATTGCGAGAAGGCACCACTGCTCAGGGCTATCCCCTTTGTGGCTGGGACAGCTGATTTTACTGACATCATCATCAGCCAATGTTTCCAACCCAGATGATGAAAATAGGAAGATTTGAAGTGAGTCATCATTTTGATACAATTAAAATGAAAATGTTTGTTGGGTTGCCAGGGTTTAAGTAATCTGCCAGTGGATACTGGAACTTTTAGCATGGAGTATATCTGTGTTGGATACAATTTGGGTAATCACAGGTCAGTTTAAACACTGCAAGTGCAATGTTTTTCTCTGTCTGTAATGGAGCTCATTTAGGCACTCTTTTGGGTTTCGTTGACACTAGGCTCTTGTGCAAGAACTTCGAAAGACAGAAGAGGTTCCTGGAATACTTCATAATTGTGAAGGCCTTGTTCAACTTTTAAAAGAACAGTTTTCAAAAGCTCCTCAAAGTGAAAGCCCTGAGGTATCCTAACCCCACACAGCGAAGGTGCCAGTCAGACACTGGGGTGGGTCACAAAGGTTACCGGAGATAAAGGAATTTTGCAAACCATGCATAGACGCTGCATGACTCAACACACCAAGAGGGGAATGTGCTCACTCCACTGAGCAATTTAATGTCCTGGAGTAATGAAATGATAAGTCTGTTTCACACAGTGGGCCTGTCAAAAAGACAATAATAATGATAATAGGATTCTTTTAGGAGAACTCTGGAAAGTTTTACTTGGAAGACTTAAAATCTTTAATTTTTCTGATGAAAAATCATAATTAACTCCAATAAGCTCCCGTGGCACATGGTGGAATAAATTTAATCCCTGACATTCAGAAACACTGATTCAGCCATTTTTATCCATTGCACATGGCTGAAATAGTTAATTCCTGTTGTCCATGTGAAGTGTTATGGATTGCTGGAGAGGAAAATACAGCTTTGTCCAGAAAGCGTGTACCTAATTGTACCCCAACTTGTGGTTCATTTATTTATTGGTTTAGCCTCAAATTAGATGGAAGTCAGAACCTTCAAATTAGACCTTATCATTCACTTGGAGATGTACTGAGCCTCACCTAAAAATAATGTATACACATGTATGTACTTTCATGTGCATGCTCCTCTAATCTTCAGATGCTTGAATTTCATACAAGTTATTAAATTAATAGTTGGGTAGAAAAAAAGTGGATAATGTGTTGGAACTGCTCTTTTTCAGGTCAGTAGCCATTTATAAAAAACATGCAGAATATTTAAAACAAGTAAAACCAGGTAGCCTATTATATTTTTTCATATTATACATTCATACTCTGCAAGAAGGTCTGTATGCTTAGACTTTGATAAGCTGCAGCATTTATTTTTTCTAGTTACAGTTCATTTTACAAGCTTTGCTCAGGTAGAGCAGGATAAAAGATGACTCTGGTTCTATGTAATGAGCAGTACTACAACTATGCCCTCAAAATAACGCTTTAGATTTAAACAATAAGATGGAGCCTTTGTAAGTGTGAATAAAGGTATTTTATCGTCACTACTGATAGCATATAAGCGTTAGATAACTAATGAGCTCGGGTTTTTTTTGCATCACACACCGAGTTTTGCTTTGTTTAGCCACAAATTTATGGTGAGGTTGTCACTAACACAGCCAATATATGAATAATAGTAATTTCATATTCAGCAGTAACTGGGCTTTATTATATTGGGTAATATCCACTACAGAATGACTTGGAATTAAGCCATTTCTAGAACACAGCTTTCAAACTAGTTTCAGAAATCATGCATGATAGGGGAGTGAAATATGGTCACCATACAGTAGTAGTGTTTGGGCAGTTATATTGTAATTGTATGCTGTATTTCCTGAAGTGAAATCCATATTTGAGTCCTTGCAAATGTGAACCTGAGTTCAAAACTTGCTGATTTTCCACCCAGAGTTAGTCTGCTTTCGGTTCTATTTGGTTCTAGCCATATGTCAGAATATTTGATGTCACTATAAACCAAAACGAAGGTCATTCAAAAGCATATATACTACCTTGTTAAATTGAATTGCATTTCCCACTGAAAGATGAAGTTTTAAAGAAAATGTTCAACATTCCTGAGTTTCATAAAGGATTTTGCAAACCACGTTACATCTATCCTGATGTTTAAGGATAAATTGTCTTTATCACCTGACTTAGCAAATGAATTTGTCAATAACTTGATTATTTTTCTCTAAATATAAAACCCTTAACCTTTTACTTTGAAATACTCGTTTCTAAGCGCAGTGCTAGCCTGTGGAAGGCTCAATAACAGCTCAGAGGCCCAGATAAATATGATAATTCATTTAACCTTTACTTCAAATCCACTTATTTGTTACAGGCACCAATCACATCTAAAAGCTTGAAGATGAATGTACAACCTGCGCTTGAATTCGTAGTTTGTGTGGTCAGGCACATAAAGATGTGAGAAGTACTTGTGTAGTGTAAGCAGATAAATCCCTGCAGAAGCTGGCAACACAGACAAGCTGTGAAATAGCAGCCTTGCAGCTTGAATGCTAGGTCAGTGAAGCATTTAAAAAGTAGTTTAAGATATCTGCTACTAGATTTTTAGTTTGCATTAAATATTTATTGATTTGATAGTTACTAATCTATTTGGTTAGCTCATATAACTCAACATTTTTAGTTTTCTTCAGCTATAGCCCTTGGGTTTTTTGTGCTCTATATCACAGAGATTCCATGTCAAACTATAGTTTTCTAATCCTATTAGAGGTGCATCTGTTATGATATTAATTGGTGGAAAATAGTATTTAATAGTTATCCTATTATACAGTCTTTTCCTTTATCACTGGTTTATTTTGTATCTCCAGAGCTCAGATTTTCTTCTGGCTTTAATTCACTATGTTTGGAAATTCAGAGCCTCAACAAAGGCATGAATGGAAGCACAATATCCTCACTCCTGGCTAACACAAAGAAAGTGTAGTATATCTCTCCTTTGTTTCTAGGTAAGGAAGGGTTTAGAATGGCTTTTAAAATATCTCAGATTACTTTTTCTCACATTGTTTATCCAATATGACCAATCATAGCAGGCTCTCTGCCAATTCTCTTGTTTAACTTATCAGCTTGCTTAGTTCCATGGAATCTTTCTCATACATTTTTTTCCCTTCCCACAACACTCACCACAGGTGAAATTTATTCCTGGGTCTAGAGCCAAATCAAGGCTCATGTGATAAGTTATTGTTTAAATTTATAACAGTATTATGAGGGCTTAAACTCATTTTAAGGACCTGCTGTGGTCCTCTGAACAGTTATGAGTTTTAACTATTCAGATAAAGTTCTTTTCAACTGGAAAACTTGCAGCTTTGCCTGTACATTCAAACCCTTTAAACTTTCAGTCTCCTTGTCTGTTAATGCAGTTTGCAGGGAATGAAGCCCGTGGTAATGTGATGCTTAAGCCTCATTTGTATGGAAGACAAACAATAGCTGTTACAGAGTTTCAGAATGGTGTGGGGGACCAAATTATCAGGTAGCTTCAGTATGAGAGATTCAATGAAAATATGTAGAAATTTCAGGAAAATCAGCTGACACCTGCATGCTTGGTATTATCTACAGCTGAATTCACTGTGAGAAACAGCTACCAAGAAAGTTATATATTAATGATAAGAAAAAGAATGAGCTAATTTCACTGCCAGATTTATTTTTTTTACATTAATAACTCATACTAGATTTAGTTTAAATTAGACCAAGAAACTACTTTGTTTTAAAAAAATTAGTTTGTTCATTTTTGGTTTGGTTTTGTTTGTTTTGTTTTTCTTTGTTGTTTTTTTTTTGGAGTTTTTTGTTGGGTTTGTTTGGTTGGTTATTTTTTTTTTACTTTAGAGAAGAACAAAAAAAAAGACAAAATAGCTTACAAAAGTCTAACTTTTTTTGTTTGTTTGTTGGAAAACCATACATTCTCACAGCACATGTCAACATTCTGTTTACTATCTTAGTCAAAAATTCAATAAGATTAATTCAAGGACAATATGATATTTTTTATTTAATTCTATATAGAGGACCATGGTTTCTGATCCATTTGATTACAGCTCTTTGCATAATGATAAAATCAGGATCTGCGCTGGAGACCTTAGACCTTACGTGGGATATAGAACTTTTCTTGAGGACCACCCTCCTTGCCCTGCAGTGCAAAGCCCATCACATCTGTAAAGATCATACTGGGCTTTATTTTCAGAAGTTCACTAAGAGGGGTAATAATAATAATAAAGATAATAATAAAAAAAGAAAGGCAGCATCTTGGTGCATCTTTCATAGCTCAGTTTTTTAACTAGCTGTTGTATCACATACAATTTGTAGTTGGTGCAACGGTACCACAGCAGTTTTGAAGATGACAGCATCATGAAGGCATTGGGGGTTAGTGATGTTTGGTGCAAATGCAAATGGACTGTGTCTTCTCATCAGGCTTCATATGAAAAGGACTCCCCCTAGAATACATGTTCTCTGGCTATGGCTGTGTGGAACAGGCCCTGCTCTATGACATGTCTTATTCCTCTTGAGTACCTCTCCTTTCACTTTTGGTGAGAGAAATCTGCCATGAAGGTGTGTCACACGTCCTGCTATCTTGATGGGAATTGGTTGTTACACAGTGGAGTGTTTCCCTGGTTGAACTTGTCCTTTGCTGAGGTTGTATGTGCAGTTCTACCCACTAACGGGAGGCTAATACCTGAGGGGTAAATTGGGCACCAAGAGCACCTGCTAGCAAAGGTAGTCTTTATGAAATGCTTCCTAACAGCAATGTGCCTATGAAACAAAAGCAGCTATTCACAAAACACAGCTTTGTTGTATTAATAATAATAATAACAACAACAACACCCAATACAGTAAAAATAAAATTCAGAAATAAGCAGCAACTATTGATGACCAAGACAAAAGGATAAAGAATAAACATGAATTTTAATTAAAGAGAAAAAAAATCACAATGGTTTCCCTTCCATGTTTTTTCTTATTTTAAATGCCTCTCTCAGTGTTCCCTTCTATGATTTCATTTTTCCTCTAATGGAAAATATTTTGGCCTGCATTACACTCTTCTGTCACTTCTTATTTGTTTTCAAGTGTTGTATTTAAACTTCTATTCACCATCTATGATATCTAATAGTTGATATATTAGACCCTGTTACTGTAGTCACTGTTTTTGCCATGCTCCCTTCCTCTCTTAATATCTGTCTTCGCAATTACTCAATCATTATCTTTTATATTATCCTGTTTCTCTTGTGCCTTATCTCTGTTTCACTCATCTTTTACATCCCTGCAGCTGCTCTCCCTCTCCTGTCACCTCTTTGGAGTCTAAAACTAGGCATGTGTCATCAAAGAAGTATTTCATATGCATTGATTTTTTTATAAGTGCATCTGCTTGTTTCTTTAGTTCTACTACCTGATCTTTCAGTACCATGAATGAAAACATTTTTAAATGTTCAGTTTTTCTTCACCATTTCATCCCTTCATGGCCAAAAAAAAGCTTTATTGCATACCTGAAAAACTGACATCACTTGAAAAATCCCCAGTAAATTACACAAATGCCCACATTAAAAGCTAGCTTTAAGAAGAGGTCGTTCACCATGTCTACAGAAACTGGCAATTTCTTATTCTGTGACCATCTCCTCCAAAGTTAGAGCAATTTGCTCTCTTGAGGAGGAGAAATTAACTCAGACTGCTTCCACTGCAGTGGTAATGATGTCTGAGCTAACTATGTTAAGATTGTCCAGATAGCTCCGTGCTTCAGGGAACTCATTTCTGAGCAGCCACATTCTAGGAGTAGTGAGATAATTAGGAAGCAGTCTCAGATAACTGATGGCAGAATTTCACTTTTTTAAGGCATTGTTATATATGCTGGAAAATTGAGATTTTTGAATTAGTGGTTTCACATGCTTCAGCTCCGTCCTCTAAAAATTAAACCTTTTAAATTCAAGATGGTTACATGAAGTCAGGGCAATCAAAGTCATACAACACTATTAAACAACACGGTACTATGAGTATTCTAAAGGACATGTTTGGAGTCACATTGCCCCCTGAAGAACAGCGGCTTTTCTAACTTCCTTCACTGTAAGAATGATAAAAACCTTTCTGTCTTGGATGTGTTGCAAATCCCTTGGGTAGCCAAACCTTAATAGTCACTTCATTTCAGCTACTGGTTGTGAGATCCTTTTCTGATTATTTTGTTTTGTGGATGGGAAACTTTTATTTTTCCTTTCTTTGCATCTCAGAAAGCCTAATAAGATGTCCAAGAAATCTCCAGGGAAATAAATCTAGATCTCCAGCACCTCTTCATTTTGTCTGTTCCAGACTCCTATTGAATATCTGAAACAATGATCAGTGAATGCTTAAAGTAAATGGAGGTTGGTGTATCAGTCTGTACCATATTAATCAATGATGTTTCTTTGAACTCTGTTTCACAAATTAAACAGTGCGTTTCTGGTGAGTGAGACAGGATTTCCATAAACAGCATGTGGAGCTGACTGTAAACCAGATTTGTTTCTTACTTTCTGAAAAAAAAAAAAAAAAGTTAAGCTGACTGTACCAATGTTTGAAGTTGGCCATCTCTGTGAGACATTAAGATCAAACAATAAGATACTCTTCTGAATTTTTTTCATTTTTTTTCTCACAGAAGGATTTTTCTCCTAAAACTTCATATTTATGTTTGTATTTTAGCCTTAATTTAAAATAAACAAAAATAATTTAAAAACAGCTGGGGGGGAAATATCTACACAGACTGTATTTAAAATATGTATTTGAGGGTTTTCATGTCTATCCTGCTGTTAAACAACAAGCAGAGATGAAAATATGAGGAGTGCAGTCACCCTGTGGACCCTGAGGAGGCAAAGGCCCTGAAACCAGCACTGAAGGGCTACACTAAGTTAAGGAGTAAAGGGGTTTGTATACACTGTGTTATATATACTGTGAAAAGAAGTGCTTCCTTATTCCTCTTTCAGGGTGCTATATCTAAAGTGAAACCATATAAATGCACAACAAAGATACCTGGAAGAACGAAAACCCAGTTGCCTCAAGTAGGAGCAGTGACCATCCTCTTCTGCCATACCCTGTCACAGAAAGCAGCAGCCTCATGAAGAGGGGTAGAGTTCTTAAGGATATAAAGGGGCAAACAAGGGCAAACAGAAATATAGCAATTTACAGCTCCTTCACATAGTTTTTATTATTAGTTTCCTTTTAGTGGGAGGTACTATACAGCCCATTAGCTTTAATTTGAAACATTTGTGCAGATTTTAAATCTTGCCCAACACTATTGGATAATGATTTGGATGGTGACTATCTGCATATTCTGTACTATAAAATTATAATAAAAGCTCTGAATATTACATTTTGCTGTCACTCTCCCCTATCTCTGAGTAAATATATATTGAAATGAGGTAGAGTTCAAAAACATTACAATGGCCTGTACTAAAATCAAGATGTAAGGACATTTGTCAGAAACAACCTCATGGCTAATATTTTCACAGTGAATTTTTTCTTTATTTAGAGATAGAGTGAGAAAATGATTCTCATGTATGATTTCCCCTTGTCTCAACTACAGGCTTTTCCTGAGGAAAGGCAGTCAGTTCAGATTTTGACCCTTTGTCCCCTTTCTTTGTTTTCTTTGGCTACTTGTATGGCAAAAATTATTATTTTTTAAATTAGAGCCAATTACATTACTGGCTGCCTATGTCTGACAGACAATCAAAATGTAATTGCCACAAAAATTGCTTGCAAAACATCAAAGTTACCTACATAGACTCACTCTGATTCTGCAAGCCTATTTGATCGCAACAGGTTACAAAATAGGGAAAAATCCAAGTAAACCAAAGGTGATAATTGCTTAGTATTAGTGCACCAGCATTCTCGTAAATCCTCCCTCACAGATTAAAACAAGAATGTCAACTCTAAAGATCTTACAGTTTAATAGGTATCTAATTTATTTATGATTTGTTCTTCCCAGAACCAATGCTTACATACAAAACTAAGCTATATAAACCCATGAAAGTACAGAATATGTAAAAAAAAGATTAACATCTCTCTGTGCAAGAGAACGATGCGATACATATATTTGTTATGTCAGTTTATTAACAAGTGCTTGGTACCTTTGACAATGTCTTTGAATGAATAGAATTATTAGATAACTCAATGTAAATATTTCCAACTCCTTCTACCAACGTTATCAGATTTAGAACAGTATCATGGTAACTGGCTAAAAAAAATTAAAATTAATGATAAACATGAAATTATTTAGTCATAAGAATATTTTCCAGCTTTTCAGCTGATAAAATAATTGAGCCTGGAAAGTAGATGAAACAATCAAATACTACAAATATTCCCTCTACCTCAGGTATGTAAAGAATTTAAAGTCCATGATTAAAAATACTTCAAAAATATCTACAGAAGTCTCATGTTTTAACACAAAACTAGCAAGAGACAACTCATCATTTTACAGAGGAATAGCCTTTGTTGTTATTTCAGTCTTGCAAAATAAAGATTAATGCTTGATTGTAGTGGAATTCTGACACCTGTGAAGCCCATTTTGTTTTTTTGAGCTAAAATAGGTCATAGCTTCAGCCTTAAACTTTGTGGGTGGGGATTATGTTCTTTATAGCTATAACCTGCCTTGACTCAATCAGCCTTTGATGTGTTGCATGAACACTAATAGAAAGAAGGAGAAATGCCATTGAAAACAAGAGGAAACTATGTTACTGCCATACATGAGCCTGTTTAGGGCTCTATCCAACATCCCCTGAGCATAATGGCTAAGTTCCTGCTGATGCCAGTGGACCAGGAAACATAACAATTAGACATAACAATTAGTTTTGCTTGCTTTTCACACAAATTTCTACTCATAAGAGGGAGGGGGACCTCTGTGAAAATAGAGAAACTTGAATAGGCCAAAAAATCAACCATAAAGCAAACCATAGCCACTGAAAATAATTTAGCCCACATGGGACATTTTGTGACTAACTTTATTTCAGGTGAAGAAAATAAACTGTGTGAGTTACAGGTTGCAGACCATGTGAATCAGTAGCAAGAAGATCTTCAGATTCTGACCTGCTTTTGGAAGGAGCAGAGGTGACGTGTACTTCATAATTTAGGTGTTCCTGCTGTCTCTGAATCCCCGGTACGAGAGTCTGTGTGTGACCTCCTGCATGAGCGCACATACATGTGTATGTGTGTGTGCATCCAGGGATATGAGGAAGCAAAATGGATGAATAATTCCCATCAGATTGGCAGGAAAATCTGGAGCATAGGGAGTTAACTGAAGTAAATGGTAGATGGCTTGAGCCTGTAAGATTGAAATCCCAGTCTTATATGCTATATAGGGAAATGAAGACTGTTCATGACTTTCTCAGATCATTTCAGCTTAGGATAGGAAACAAGAAAGCTAAATGCTTTCTTGAACTCAAAGTTCACATAAAAAAGGTTCTACGCAAGTTGTTTGTATCTATATTGTAGTTAGAAGTGTCCCTCTCTTTGAGAAAAAACAAGGCACACAAGCAGGAAGAGTGCTGACACACATGCTAATAGGTCCTTCCAGTTTGAGTGGTCAGGGGACCCTCTTTATTTGGTATACCATGGAGAGTGACAGTCCTGTAGTCAGGGGTTGGTAGACACTTGAGATTAATGATCACGTTTCTCATCACACCTGCCCCATGGGCCAGAACAGCCCTTAATTGCTGGGAACTTGAACACTTTCTTCAGTGTCATCCTTTGCAAACAAGGTGCAGGACTCACTCACTGTCCTTTCTGCAGCACAAGGGGATGCTCAACAATGAAGCACTATTAAACACCCCTTCCTCAATCTAAATCTAAATGAAAGTCTGTTTTTCCGTCATAATTTCAGTTTGATACAATTTTTAACCTGACTAAAACAGCACCAATCCCAATAGAAATGTAGAGTCAAAGTGAAGGAAAGAGGTTGTTAACGGAGTTTCTATTTTAACTCAGAAACTGACCTCACTGAAAGGAATATTGTAATTTCAGCTGATGGACATGAAAATTTCTTTCCTGTAAACAGATCTCCCAGAAGATTTTCCTATATTACCTGCTAGTGGACATAACTGTAATATTCAGTAGGGAGATAAAAGCTATGAATATCTTACCTTTGCTTTCCAAAAAAAAACCCCCAACAACCCACATATATATATATTCAATTATATGCCTCTGAGTTTGCAGCCTGATTTCACAAGCAGTTTAAATCTTTTGCAAGCATTAAAATTTCAGCCATAAAATCAAATTATTTTGCTTACTTGTTTCAATTAATTTACAAAGATTGTCTGTGTTTCCCATAAAATTTCTGTGGTAGATGACTATAGGAAAGATAGAGGTGATTTTGAAGCATTGATTTCTTTTTTTTTAAATAAAGTACTGGGTTAATTAACTTTTAGTTGAAAACCAAAATACTATATTGTTTTGTTTTCAGAAGTCATAAATATGAATGTTAGTTTATAAGAAGCAAAATTCCTTCTAGAAGAGCATTATCACTTTTTATATGGTTAGTGAAAAAGTCAGTAATATTAGAGATTTTTTTTTTTTTTTGGTCACATAACAGCCTTAAGAAAAGGACAAAACATCCATAAAAGGAGTGGAAAAGTAAGTTCTTTGGTTTTCAGTGTTCTTCTATACAGACATGTAAAGAGCATATATCAACTCATACCATTTTATCTGATAACAGGATCACCATTGTTTGAATCTGTGATTTGCACGAACATCTCTTTGAACTTTCCATATCAAAAAGTGGACTTCAAAGATGCAGATGTTCGCAAGGTTAATATAGTTGACCAACATACTTTTAAAATCTCCTGCAGAGGCAGAATGTCTACACCATATTATGTGCAGTAGAGCATCACAAGTGATTAATATACAGGCAGAACTTGCAGAGTAAGGCACTCCTCATTGACTAGCTGTACTAACAAAAGACAATCAAACTACAGAAGCCATCAAACCTTGTGCTTGGGGAAATAGGTAGATCACCATCTGTGCTTTGGCAGAAATTTAGGTTTGTCATATAGGAATCTATCGTTGCATACAGTGTAAGGAGTTTACAGCTCCTTCTGAAATATCCGGCTTTGACTCTTGTTAAACCCAGGAAAAAAACTGTATGAAATTGATTAGTGTAAGTCTTTCTGATCCTTCAAAAAAATTCCCTGCATAGTGCTATTTAGCTACTGAACCTATTTTAGTATGTATAGCACAATGCATTCATTCAGTGAGATGTACTTAAGATTACTGCGAAGTTATATTAATTAACAAATATTTTGAGGGCTGAAAAGCAAGAACTTCTTCTCTAATTAGTACAGGTTTTGTTCTCTTATTGTTTTATTGTACTGTTGATAGAACAGTCTTCTAAAAATTGCTGATAGTTCAGCCTCGGTAGTGTTATATTTTATTGCTTATTTTTTTGTATTTGTGGTTAAACACCATAGCATGCTATTATGCTTTTTTTCTGAAGCATGCTGTGGTCAAAAATAATTTTCCTTTGACACAAAGTATAATTTAATGTTTCCAGCTTGTCTATTGTATTTGTGAACATTCATGTAAATTACATGCTGGTTGGATGGATGTACACTCTGCCAAGGAGAAATCAGCTTGTAGACAAGGCAAAATGAAACTCTGTATACAATATCCTGAATAATTCCCTCCCATTGACACAGCACTGGTTACAGTTGTATCTTCTTCTGTAATTTAGGAATAACTGTATGGGATTATATCAAGTATACCTGATTGCCTGCTAGATCCAGATGAGAGAAAAAGGCTCAAGAGCGCAAAAACATTAGTAAAGAGGTACATGTTTTAATGATAATTGTCTTAAGTACCAAACATTCAAGCAGAACACTAAAGTGTCCAGTAAGATTGGCTTGCCTTCCACTGTTCATTCAATTCATTCTATTGTTCCCTGTTCATTTTAGATTGACCCAATATAATTTGTATGCAGTATATCAATCATTTAATAAATCTGATTTAGGAAGTTATTTGCAATTTTGCATCTCATGGAAGTATGACATCAGATTTCATGGTCCTATCCTATTTTACAACGTGTTTCCTGGTTGCTGTAGCAACACTGTTGCTATGGATTACACAATAGGAGTCAGTAGGGTCAGCAAAGATCAGAGCCCCGCCATTCTTCATTCAAAGGCAATTGTCCCTGAAAAATGTGACTTACTTCAATATTTAAGGCCTGGGTAGTGATATTAAACCAGAATGATACTTCTGTTAAAAACCCATAATTAACCTTGTCTTCAGCTCTAGGTCACACATTAATAGCAATTTCATAAAGTGGACATTCCTCTGTCTTTCATTCTCGAAAGCCTAGACAGGTTTTAAATAATATGTCTCTTGGAAAAATACATGGGTAATCGTTGCAATTTATTTTATGTCATTATCTAAGCCCTTGAGACCTCACATTCCCAGCTCCTCTCCCTGAGGTAATTGCATACATCTTGGGAATGTGTGAAATGGTGTTAATATTCAGTGCACCATGCCTCCTCAGAGGATCTGCCTACAATGGTGCACTGTCTAGATGTTTCTCTGCAGGAACTGTATTTGACCAAGCATATTATGAAGCAGTTCTTTACAGAACTAGGGTCCTGGGATATTTATGGATCCCCTGGATCCCAATAAAGTTCTTAGTGGTTTCAGTTTTAAAGGTTATCCTCTGCAATTTGGTGATGCAAATGATGCCAACTGATGCATTCCATTAATAATTTTTTTCTTTCCTCAAACTAGAACCAGCAGTACCATTGCTATCTGTAAGTTATTCTTATGTCTAATGCCTGTTTAATAATATTTATGCCCTCTAAATATTTCAAGAGAAAAACTTGCTTACAGAGAGACTGTTTCAGATTCAAAGCTTTAGGATGCAGTGACTGAACTTTATACTCTTGTATCCTGTATTGTCATTACCTTGTACGAACTGCATTCAAAAAAGTACCATCACTCAAGGGAAAGGCATTGAAACAAGTTCCAGGTGCTTAAAAGCATTAGAATTAAGTTTATTTCAAGTAGAATATTGCTTGAAAAACAGTATGAGTGGCCTAAATGCCTGCTTGCTTCACAGTTGTAACTACGTAAGATACTTCTTGAAAAAGGCAGAACAAATTTTGTTTCCACTGTATTATTCTTTGTCGCTCCTTGATTAGAGTCTTCGATAAAGAATACACTCCCATCTCCTAAAGACACAGCCATTAATAACATTTCTTTCCAAAGTAGTTAATTACTTAACAAACTAACTTTGTAAGTTAGACTTGAACAGCCTGTGGAACACCAAGGTACACCCATTTAACAGAGAAGGCAGCTGATGTATATCACAGATGAAATTTTTAAAAAAGACTAATCTAGTTTTCTAGTCATCAAACACATATTCTGCACAAGAAAAGTAGTGCTTTCACGCTTTTGTTTGATCAAGTTGGAGCTTTGCCTGTTTTCCTAATCTGGTCTTTAAAAGCAGATCTATTATCCTATTCCTGTTGATCTAAAGCACTTAATTGAACCTTGGTGACTTGTTGCAAACCCCCCAAAAAGAGCACAGAGCACTCAGGATTCATCTCACTCACCATCTGTGCAGAAGTGTTAAGTTTGCCATCTAAAATTTCTCTAGAGCAGTGGAGAGAGATATGTCATTCATTCTGTCTTGACAAGGTGTTTAGGATTGATAGGTTTTGGAGGGGGACTCACAGTGCTATTACCCACCCGTACTCAAAAGCAGTATGTAATTTGTCGAGAAAGAAAATTTTATTCAGCATATGTTCCTGCTGTAGTCTAGTCTCCAAAGTCTGAAATCTTGCTATAGGTTTCAGAGATCTCCTTTTAGCTATATGTTCTCTTTTTCCCCATCCATTTACCTTACCTGATTATCTTAGGTATCTTTCATGTTAATGTGTCAGTATTCTTATTACACCAATACTGTTTAATTAAGGCTGAAAAGACAAGGCTTGCTTTCCTCTGAAAAGGTAATTGTGGTATGTGATAGTTAATTCAGCAAATCTTAAACAGAGGTGGGGCTTCTGTGAGTTCTGTAGGACTATTCAAGCAATATTTGCCCATGATGAGTTAAAGAAAATGTACTGTTTGTTACTGTGTTGATATTAGTTATACAGATGAAACATGAAAAATAATTACTTTCTCTAGCTACCGTTTTTCCTCTAATTCAATTTAAAAGGGATATCAGTGATATGACATGCTCAATTCAGAAATCATATGAAGAATAGGATTGATGCTGAAAAATGAAATGATTTAACACTTGTTTGGTTATCAGAAACATCAATTTCTAAACAGTCAATTACTTTCTTGTGTAATTCATACTCAGAAACTCAAATGTAATTTTGAAAAATGTAAATTATTTCAACATCACACAGTGAAATGAAAGTTGATATAACCAAGGGACTTGTTAATGTCATAACATCACACAAACTAATGCATATGGGAAAACAAATTGTTACACATTTTCTTTGACTCTGAACTTGGATCCAAACTTCAGTCATACGTCAATTCATCTTTTCCAATTAACAACACTATGTGGAATGACTTTTTTTTTTTTTTATGTAATCATTTTTAATGAACCTTCTGATCAAATACACCTCATTATCTTTCATGAAGAACTGAGACAGGCAAGCTGATTATTTAAAACAGTAAAAACTGCTTTACATTCATTTAGCTTTGATGGGGTGAAAAAATGTGAAGGGAAATAGAAATATTTACTTCGTCAAATTAGTAAAGTCCTTTACAAGTATGTTAAAGTCAGATTATTTTTTGGACCATAGATAGGAGAATATGAATAGTAGTTTTTGTCTTCAGTTTGTAAAAAGTTACTATAATACATTTTTAAAAATATTTAAATGCAATAATTTTTTTCAATCCATTTTCCTGTAATATCTCAATTGTATAGAGAAAATCAGAAGCTGAAGGCAAAGTGTATGACTATTTGATACAATACGGATATCATGTCTAAAGTCTATATTTCTTTTTCACCAAACACTTTTCTTTGGTTTGGTTTTCTTGGCTTTGTAGCAGTCAACTAGGGTAATTACTGATCTTTCTATCTGCTGAATGTCACCTGTAACTTCAAATTAAAATACACCATTGTAATTAGATTTTAAATCCATTCCTGCTAAAAAGGTGAAATGACCATTTCTTACTAGTTAAATAATCACATTGCAGTTATAATCAGTTTAACCTCTCTTGCATCTTTGTGGTTTCTTTAGAGGAATGTTTTGCAAGTAGATAAAATCACTTCTAAATAAGTAGGCATAACAGAATTCAGCTTTATGAGAAGTGTGTTCTAAATAGGATCTAATTTCTTCTCACTCTCTTTTTTTCCCCTCTTCCCATTTTCTCAATCTCTTTTGTAATTATCTCAGTTTAATTAGAAATAATATAAAATTGAGTCACAGCTTTCCTTTCACCTCACAGGTCACTTAATTCTGTCCTCCCTTTTTCTGTGTCAAAAGAAGCTGAATGGTATTTCCTGAATGACATTTCAATAGAAACCTACAAATACAGTTTAACAAAGAGATCAAGGGATACTGTAATGATGAGGCGGATTCTTTTTATTTTTTTGAAGGTGTAAAGAGTCCCACTAATTGCACACCTACATACTTATGCAGTTTTATCCTCACAGTCCGTGTCTTGCTCTTCCATCCTTCCCTCACCTCTGTACCAGAGGGGTTCCCAGCCCTTGCAGGCTCCAAGGAGGTATGCTGTTTATTCCCCCTGTAAACAAAGCGTGGGTTCATCCTCTGCCAGCTCACTGTCGAGTGAGATAAGCAGACCTCCTATTGCTGAATTATGATCTTTCTTTCAGGCATATGCCCCCAGGATCTATAGCAATCCCGCTAACAGCTTGAAAAATAGAAGCATTTTCAAAGACAAGCTTGCTGGTACTGAGACTGACAGACTGTGAAACCTTGTTGTTATTCACACTCTGAGAAAAGACCATTCGTTGGCTTTCAGCTCGTCTTTTCATCCAATTGTTTCCCAAGCAGTTATTTAAGTGATGATAACATTTTTTTAATTGCAGGTTTAATTACAGGAAAAGTCAATTATCTCGTAGGTACAGCATTTTACATAATGAAGGAGCCAATTTTAAAACAACAACAACAGCAACTAAATTATGGCTCTCTCAAATATTTAGCTTTTGAAATTTCATAGTGTGACTTTTTTGAAGCAATCTTTTTTTGGTAAGGCTACTAGAAACAGTTTATTATGTTTAAGATGTTCAGAAGTTGATGATAAAAGTAGCAGCAGCTTTTCAGAAAAAATATTTAAATGATTTCCTAATAAATTTACTGATCTCTGCTGCTGGATCAAATCTTCCACTGGTGTAAACCAAACCAGCTGCAGTGAGGGCTGTGAAGGGCCCTTTATATCCAAGGGACATTTGGCCAATTTTGTTAGGCGTATGTCTCAGGTTGGGTAAACTTTTTGAACAATAAGTAAGAGATCTGAAATATCTGTTCAAACAAAAGTCACATTGACCTTCTCACATAAAAATACAGTGCTTTGCTAGAAGTTTTTCCTAAATACAGGTTGAGCACAAATTTTGTGCAATATTGGACTATAAGTATATTCAGTTACAGCTCTTGATGTTGGTCTCACAGGGAAAATCCCAGTCATTTTTCAAAATTTTTTCCAGATCACTGCTACAATAGCTGTCTGTTTTTCAATACAGTAAATATTTATAAGGAAAACTGCCTGTTCAAAATAATATAACAGCTGTCTGCTCCAGCATCCCCCTAGTGATTCCCTCCATTACTGTACTGCTGTTGCAGTCAATCATTCCGGTCTCTTGAAACAGCAAAGTCTTCAAAGTCTCTCATTCACACAGCCAGATATGGAGAAACCTGTTGAGTTAAAAGAGGATCCAATCCTAAGAGAAAAGGAAGAAAGAATGATCTCCGAAGAAGTTTATGCTAACAGAATGGAAAAGTGCTTTTAAAAGCGTTATTGGCACAAGCACTGTGTGAGGTGATGAGGCACTGTTGGTGGGAATACAGGGATAGATTGAGCAAAGGTGTTTAATGTGCATCTACACAAACAAGAGTATCAAGGAGCCTTATTCTCCTGCAAACACAAAAATCCAAGTACAGTCCTTGCTATGGTTTTGATGGTGATAATCCTTGATATCATATCATGTGGTGGGTCTGATATTCAACTGAGACTGCTACCACTGCCCAAGGCTGATGCGGTGGGCACACTCCTCTTTCCTACCATGGTCTGTCATAAACTATGTGAAAAGCCAAGAAAGTCTACACAGATGGCACTGGCCATAGTAAAATGGTCATGTGCATGACTGGGCAAACCTACAGTGGGATATAGACTGTTCTGTGAGACCGCTGGCGGAAGGTCCCTCAGGGGAAACCTCTCAGTGTCCTTTCAAGGAAGGTGGTACAGTGATGCTTTCTAATGGAACATTAGGTGGAACATTAGGTTTTTGTTAAATTAGGGTTCAGAGGTTCAGACTTAATACCAGACTTTGAGTGTAATAATTTTCCTGTTCTTTCAAAAAGAGATACATATGCTATGTTTAACCTGAAGTGCTAGAGAAAGGACACCAGATATGGAATATGTCCCAGCGCTCCTGATTCTGAACACAGCTATTTAGAAGACTGGGCAGATTTCAAGGCCTATCACCTGGATTGCAGGTGATGTACTTTACTGCCTATTTGTGCATCTGTTTAACACTAGGCTTTCTTAATATACCTTAGGCTTCTTACTGTATGGGCTTCTGAGGCAACCTGAAAAATTAAAGTGAAATGGAATCCGAAAGATCTGAGCATGCTCCATTATGAAGACTGAAAGCAAATATTCTTCAGTTTTTACATGTTCTTTTTACAGGGCAGATAGGAAACTTCCAGCTATGCATTAAGTGACATGTATCATAACCTTACTTGAGTTTTTTTTTTCTCTCTCAGGAATTAATGTAGTTAATGCTAAGGGCCAAGAATCATAACTACTCTGTGGCTTTTTTTTTTTTTTTTAACTTTGAAAGCTACAAAGTTGGTCACTCTGGATTAAAGAATTTAAACCACTGATTTTTTACCACTGCTTGCTTTCTATTGGCATTGACCATGAAGATAATGTAGGGTTCTTACCTTAAGCTATATGATATTCACTGGTGTAAGTACACCACTGATGTATTGGATGAATTTTGTGTTGATTTTGAGACCTGAACAGAGATTACAGTAGTCACAGACATTACAGCAGCCACAGAAATGGGATTTTAGAAGGTTACCCCTCCAATTGCTGTTTGGTTACCATGTTTGATGGGGTTGCCGTAACTGGAATGTCTAGGCAAGAAGAATGTCATTTTTGCCCACTAGAGATTTCAGGCCATAATGAACATCCTCATCTGATTTTCTTTTTTTAAATTAGTTTAGTACTTCTCACAATTTAAGTTGGTTCAGTGAAGAAATTAGTCTCAAGAAGAGCTCAAGGACTAGTCCTTAAATCTATTATGCTATATATATTTGGACAAAATGCCAAAGATGCCTTAAAGTATGACATTCTTTCCTCCAGAGCACGTCTGAAACTCTCTGCAGCAAATTTTGACTACCTTGATAGTTCTGCCAGAGCTGATGGTAAAACATGGGAAATATAGAAAAAATATAATTACAACTATAACTAAAACATCTATTTTTTTCTAAATGCCATCTCTGAAAACAATTACTATCTATATCATTATTTGTGTGTGTGATAACACATCGTCTGTGGAAATTCACACAAGAATTGTCTCAAATTGGTATTCTAATAAAATCTGCAGTATGAAGTACGTATGGTACACCGTATTGTCTTTCCTTGGACTTAAGAAGTCAAATGTAAAGAATTTTACAAATCATTCAAAAGCTTCCCCTGATCCATTGAACTTAAAATAGATTAGTCTCAGGGGAAAGTCAACTTTCCAGACACTGCAATTACAGTGAATGATAGCAAGCCAGAGACATCTGTTTAATGGAAACCTACAGACCAGTATAGCTAACTACATAATTCACTTTTTATTCCTCCTTGCACCAGGGATTCTGTGCTGCTGATCCACTCAATGCTAACATCTCTGCCTAGTCTGAAAGCCAAAAAAAAAAAAAAAAAAAAAAAAAAAAACCCAAAAAGAGTAATAAGAAATTTGACATGTGAGAAAATGTAAAGTTACAGGTGATTGAAATTAGTTTGTCACTCACCAGAAAGGCTGGCAAGAGAACACTGGGAAAAGAATTTTACTCTGTTTCTGGAGGTACTCATCCAGATATTAATAAAACTGCTATGCACTGCCTTGAGGACTCAACATCATAACTTTCACAAGGCAACTTGCTGAAGAAAATAATTATGTGCAAAGCATGTATTCCTCTGTATAGCCTTTTAAGCAGTGGGATTAGCTCTTCTAAGCACGAAAAAAAGCTCCAAATAGAAGCAATTTCAAGGGATAAACATAATGTTAAGAATTCCAAACCCCACCTATGCTATGACTAAGGCTCTGGAGCCACAGTATTTTGTGCTATCCTCCTTTCAGCTGTCAGAAAAGAAGCTTGGTTTGGGTCCTAGGTCTAAAGGAGCATGACTGCTACTTGGGAGAGATGTTAAAATAGGACAAAACCCACTTACAGTGTAGGAAGCACCAGTGCTGGTTCAGTGAACCATAGCCTGTGTTAAGGAAACTTCCCTGTTCGACCATCCAGGAGCCACTCTGGCAGTCACACTCACACCACCTGAGCTGGGACTGAAGCCCCTTTGCAGCTACACACCCCACCCTCAGTCAGACCAGGTTTCCCATAGCAGAGTCTCAGACATGCAGATCCTTAAAATAATTTAATCTTGGTGCAATAACTAAATAACAGCTTGAGCTGGTGCCTCTGAGGAGGGACCCTGAACAAAGGGACCCCTGGGCTTTTATGTCCTCACAGTCTAAGGGTTGGAAAGCGTAGGGATCATTGGTTCCTTCCATGTCTCTGCGTGTCGGGTCCCCTGCCTGGGCCACAGGTCCCTGTGCCCTTTGTTAGGCAAAAGGATCAGCAGTACATGGTGTCTTGCCTCGGGCTGGGGCTCCTGCCTGCCCAGAGCTCAACCTGCTGCTGGCACTGCAGCTGCACACTGAGCTACCTGCACTGACTGCATTCATTTGTTGGTACAGGGGAACTCATCAGTGTTATGTTTTTGTTGAGCTGCAGCACAGCGCTTGTGAGCCATAGAATATCCTGATTTGAAAGGGACCCACAACGATCATTGAAATCCAACTTCTGACCCTGCACAGGACAGCCCCGAGTCACACCGTGTGCCTGAGAGCATTGCCCAAATTCTTCTTGAGCTCTGGCAGACTTGGTGTTGTGACCAGTTCTCTGGGGAGCCTGTTCTAGCACCCAACTACCCTCTGGGTAAAGAACCTTCATCTAATACCCAACCTAGACCTCCCCTGACACAATTTCATGCTATTCTTGGGTCCTGACAGTGGTCGCTAGAGAAAAGAGGTCAATTTCTGCCCCTCTGCTTACCTTCGTGAGCAAGTTGTAGAAAATGACATGAAAAATGAGAAAAGGGTGAGTGAAGGACGTGTTTTCTGGGAGAATTCTCAAATGGGAGTGAGATTCTGAAAGCAAAAACCTACTGTCTCACTGCAAAGTACTGCTGTTGGAGAAACTTAGTCTATTGTGTGCAGACGTAATTTGGAAAGGTCCTGAGAGTGGTAACATTATCCAGGTGTCAAAACCAGGCTTCTGTTCTTTGTATAATCACAGAATGGACATGGAGGAATCTTTGTTACCTGTTTTCCATTTCTTGCATCTGGTATAGCTTGGTCAAAGTTAGAACACCTTATTCAGATTGCTGAAGTATGCTGAGAACGATGTGACAACTGTATTTGGCTTAAAGCAGTGTTTTAAAATGGGCATAGAAAATGGCTTCCCAAAACAGTTTCAAACATGGCTCATTTTTGGGCCTTCTGTGTAGTATTAGCCTAATTTTATGTCATGATGATTTTTGCTTTCTTCACCTTTCAATAGGGAGAGTGCAGAATTTAGCACTATCTGCAGATTCAACAGTAGTAGTTGATGGATAACTCTTAAAAAATCACACTGCTTAGGTTAACTTCATTTGTTAGAGTAGTTTATCCTGAAAAGATCTGAAGCAACTTGAAATTTGTAACACAAATAATAGAGGAAAGATTACTCTGGGTAATTTTTTTGCCACCATATATCACAAAAAAACTGTATAACCAAGTAATTGTCTTTTAGAAAACTCTTGAACAAGCTTATGATGTGGAGCTATTGTTTCTAGAATACAGAATACTAGCAGCTGCTAGTACATAAACTTTTTTATGTCAGTGTCTGCTCATAAACCCTCATCATGATTTAGCCTCCTCTCTCCCTTATGCAGGAGGACTTTCTCACTGAATCTTTAAAATACCTTTTTCAAAATACAAAGATAAGCAATTTGGTGGGAAGTATTAGAAAGTCTCCAGGTCAATATACAACCCAGCGAACTTCTATCCACAAAAAGCTAGGAAATGAAGAGTATGTTTGCTAGGACACTAGTCATGTGTTGATTTCTCCAGAGACCCATGACTTTTCATGGCTGTTCCATGCTTACTGAAAACTACCGTAATCATCCATATCTTGGCTTCTCAAGATGCCCACCTTTTCTCACTCTATTTCTAGACTACTTCTTCTCAAAACAAGGCACTAATCTGAAGTCAGGCAACAAAGAAAGGTAATAAGAAATAATGTTCCTGAGCTTGCCTGTTGATTTTCAGGGCTTGTGAAAGTACTAAGTTTTTTAGCTTAATGTACTGCCTTAATTTTTGTGATTTTGATCAAGATGTTTGTAGGCAGGAAGAAATCCAGTTACCAGTATCCCTCTGCAGCCCTGAAAATCAAGTTGGGGGTCATTTGGCTGCCCAGAGTCACCACTGGGGTTTTAGTGCTAGTAGGAGCATGTGTTGCAGGCTCTGTGATACCTCCTTAAATCCACCAATGATTTTAGGTCTTTCAGAAGCTGAGGTAGTTCACCAGTGTTTAAATTTAGATATTTAAGTAGTATGTGTTAGAGGCTGATGTTTGAACTGCAACTGAACTATTTTCTGCTCCTTAAAATAATTTTAAATAATATCTTTTAATTATCCATTATCACTGTGCCCCTAAAGGATGCATTTAATGACAAATTTTTAATGCTACATAACAGTCTGGCCTATAAGACATTTTCTTTTTCCTCAGAGCTTCTAAAAACGTTTTCTAAGACATTCGGACCTACTTTTTCCCTTGATCTATATCTTATCAATCTTTGATCCATAACAGTTTCTCACACCTCTGTGGCTTAACCAGAATCTGTCTGGATGAGGCAGTAGCATTGCTTCAAAGCTCTTTAATCGTTGTATTTAATTAAGGCAATTACATGCCTGATGCATTAGAAATCTCACCTTGGGTCTCCATATTTGCATCTCCTTTTGAGTCCTCCGTAGCCTTTTTTTTCTTCATCCTGGAGGAAGGATTTCCAGACTCCACAGGCTTATCCCTTAATGTTGCTAAACAGAGCAGTACATAGAGAGACGTTTGCAGTAGAAAGAAGATGGAGGAAGAATAAATAGCACACTAGCAAATAAGTGTTGTTTTATTTCCTTAACTAGATGGAGTACTATGCATATAATTGAAATGGGTTTCATATTCAAGAAGGAACTTTCACTGTTTTACTACCATACTCTCAAGGTTTGAAATCCAAGTGCTTAGTTGTGCATCTAAATTGCATTAAGTAACTGGTCCTTTCAATAATGAAACACTGAGACCCTTGCAGTTCAAAGGGAAAAGGCTCCAAGGGAGTAGAAGGTAACTCACAGAGAAATATTCACAAGAATAAAATTGAATACAAATCTACAAAGAAATAACTTCCTTTTGTAAGCAAAGTGGATTCTGATAAGGGGAAGGTATGGTTTTTTCAGTATCCTTCTGGCTGCAAGATGTGGTACTACTTTTCAGCATATTCTCAGCAGGGTTGGATCAATACATCCTTAATGACATCAGTGGAATAACAATAATGATTTATGTTATCTGAGGATCTATCTTTTCATATTTAATACTTAACCTATTCAATTTTGTCCTCAATTTCTAATGGTTACAATTCCCAAAGGAATTTCACAATGCATACTTGCTTTAACCTACTTTAAAACAAAATGCATGAAATGCTGGCAGATATCTCTATAGAAAAAAATATTTCAACCCTGTCACTTGTACACCAGTACTGAAAAATGGATTGGCAAGGTCTAATTAGAAATGCAGCACTGATGCAAACCAGATGCAGAATGATATGGGCACTCTATCAATGGGGGTTTAGCTGATGTCCTGTTGTAAAGCTGATTGCCCGCTGATTCCCAAACTTCATCAGAACTACTAGTTTCTTTCAGAAATTATTTATTCTAAATTGAGAGCTAAATTGTGTAGCTAGATAAAACTCAGATTAAAGTTATTATTGCTATAATGCTTGGTTGTGGTTTAGTTTGAATGAAAAATGTGTTTTCGAGTTAATGACATCAGTAATAAACACAATGACATCAGTAACAAACACAACAACTTAGCTTAGTGGTTTTTTCTGTGGACTTTGATAAGGATGACCTTTCAGTATTATGAGGGGATTAATTAGGGATGTTTCTGAGAGATGCAATAATTATTAAGTATGTGATATTTACAATTGGAAGCTTTCAATTAGAAGCTGTTCCTTTTTTGGTTCCAGTTGTTTGGCCTAAGATGTGAGAAGGAGGATTTAGGAAATCATGGAAAGATGTGAGGAAGATGAAAGGACACATGGCTGGTGGACAATGAAGAGCACTGTGATCAGAATGTAGAAAGGATGTAAATGGAGCATGAGGGAACTGAGGTCAGTGGAGGATGTAGGAGTAGAAGAGGTTGCAGCAAAAGGGGGACATCCAGAGGGTCAGAGAGGTTAGGGAGAGGGGGCACTGAGGGAACAGGAAGAAAAAAGGAACAAAAAATGTTACTTTCCCCATGTATTCTTACCATATCCTGTATAGACTTAACTCCCACATGCAAAAAAGTCCTTTTGCAAGACTATCATCCACAGTACCTGAGCTCTGGTTGGGTCAGGCTTATATAAAGCATGCTAGGGTTTAACCTTTCTCCAGCAGACATTATGATTAGCCCAGTTTAAACCAGTGTTCATTAATAGAAGCAGTCCTAAGCAGAAACTGCTGCCAATAGGGAGTTAATGTTGAGAGTACACTTCACTGGAGTCCAGCCAACAAAATACCCTTTTCCACACAAAAAATCATCACCTTTTGAAAAACCAAAATGTTAGGGAATCTGGTAATGAATGGTTCAAGAGATGTAACCAGTTCACAACTGAAATTTAATCCTTCCTTACTCTTTGCTACCCTGCTCAGCATATGTCCACCCATCCCAGCTTAAATGGTCCCAGAGTAAAGCTTGCAAAAAATGTATGCAAAGGTCAGATAGCAAATTGCTATAAAAGGTCCACTGTGGGAATCAAGTATGACAGGTGATCAGTGTTAAGGAAACAAAGAATGTACTGTAAAGGCATTGCTCTCTCTTCCTGCCTCAAATGGGCTTGAAATACTCTAGCTCAATAAGAAAATCTAATAATGTTCTGCCTTATTAATAAACACACAGTTTTTATATTGCAATAGATTTCATTACGACACTAGATTTGGCTTTCTCAGTGTTGGTACAGGCTGCATATGAAATTGTTCCATGTTTTTTGCCCATCCTACAATGAAAAAGCAATGTTCAGCCTATTATAATAAGGGCAGGAAGATGACTAAATTGTTTTTTCATGTTGCACATGTAGGTAAAGGGACCTTTTCCAAATCTGTTCTCTTTTTAGGGAGGATCTTCCAGGTCTCCTAAGATTGAACATGTTTTACGCTGTTCTTCTCTGGACAGAAATCAGACAAATTAGAGAAGACTTTTTTTTTTTTTCAAGTAAAAAGCAAATGCCTCTGGCCAGCAGTAATTGCATTTGCAGCTCTGAAGTTGCCTCTGGGTCTGTCATGCATCTAACTAAATATCCCTTTTTTTTTCAGTGAATCACAGGGTTTCTTTGTTTTCAGCTAGTTACAAATGTCTTGTGCAATGCCTCTCCTGGAAAGCTATGAAAAATACTTCATACATTGTGAATAAAGATGGCAAATTTAAAGCTCGTACAGCCAGGTGCAGACTGCCCATTTTATGCACCTCATTTAGGAAATGCAATCCATTTTTCTATTAATTGTTGCCAGGTGACTCTCTGTTTAGTCTGTACAGTCAATGGAGAGAAGGAGACACCTCATTTACACATCTTGACTTGCTCTTAACAGTGAGCCCTACTCAAACCAGCTACTTCTGGAGGTCTTACTTAAATTTTGGATTCTTTTCTTGGAGTCATGAATCTCAATATTACAGAAAGCCCTTCCTGTTTCGATCCAAGTTCTAACTTTAAATACACAAGGAGACAGGATCCTGTGGGTGAAGCTTCCTCAGAAGTTGTCCTACCCTGCTGCAGAAGAGATAGTTGTTTTCAATAGTGCAGAGCAGACTATACAACAGCCATCAGGAAAATCAAAGAAAATCAAGTCATCTCATTGTGCTTGTAGTGCTTTTGTTGGGGCACTATGAAGATGAGTGATAGCTGCCCCAGATTTGATTTCATGGGCCTCTAAATGGCAAAAAGGAGAGGCAGAAGTGATTCCACACCTCTGGACGAAGAATGTTTGCTAGAACATGTTACTCATCCTTGTGGCTGTGGCCATCCCTTTCAAATAAAACAAAGGAACAAAGCAACCTCATAGCACTGAACAACAGCAGTGATTCACAAATAGTGAATATCTGGAAAACTATGAGTCTCTGGATCTTCTTAAAATTTCCAATCTTTTAGGTAGATAAAACCATTCACTAAACAATATCCACATAGTATCAGCCAGTAGCATATCATTGTCTTTCATGTGAAAAGTGATTTACAGTAATTACATATAGTTGTCAGGAGAACAAAAATTTAAGACTGTTGATATGAGTTTAACCCATTTTCTTATTTGATAAAAAAGTCATCTCTGTTGAGTAGAATTCAGTCTTCAACACAAACAAACAGTTTTCATTTTGTATATATATAAAAAAAAGATACTTAATGATATAGCACACCAGTTCTTAGAATCCAAGATAGATCATTTGTCAACTGCTTGATATAAATGACAGATGTTTATATGTAATAGAGCAGTGGAACAAATTTTGTTAAGAAGGGTATGGACCAGATGTTCACAATATTGGCTTTTTGAGAGGAAAATGTCTTTTTACACTGTCTATGGCTCATGAGCCAAAAGAAAATGTGTTTATCACAGGAACTCACACTTGAGACCTTATCCTTTCAGCAGCAACATAAAAATGATAAAGCATTGGGCATAAGAGAGTATTGAAACAGCACTTACATTTTATAAATACTTGTAGGACCATGATATGAAATTTTTCACACTTCCTTTATCTGCATTATATCAGCTTTAAATCTAAGCACAAAGTGTTTAAAAGCATTACTGCCTGTAACATCTGCTCAATTATTTTTAATCAATCATAATGAAATCTGGGGGATTTTGAGGAGTAAATATGGCACAGTCCTTTGTTTTTTTCTTCAGCTTTATTATGTACAGAACAATCAAAGAATTTTAAATTGCCTGTATTCCTCTAAGTGATACCTGCTTACTGTTCTGAGAAGGGGTTAAAAGACTTTATTTTCCTTAGTCCTTGTGGTACTTCTGGCAAAGTTTCTTTCTCTGTTAATCGAATTGTGAATGGTAATCCAGAAGCTGCAGATTTTACCCCAATTAACACTCAAAGTAGCTTGAAAAACAACAACCAAAACCACTTTAATTTCGACTTGCAGAATGTTGGAATTAATCCCCTGTTTTAGAGATTGAATTGGGGCCATAGAATAGGGAGAGGGTCCCTTGTTAAAATAGATTAATTCTTTGAAAGTATGCAAGAGGTGGATGGAATGGAAGAGAGTCGCCTTTGATAAACATTCAGCATTCAGTTCCTCATTAGTCTGCTAGGGTTATGCATTTTGAGAGTCAAATGAATGTGGTAGAGACTATGTAGGGAGGCTTATTAACAAATGCCCATGACAACCTCAAGACAGCATTAGTCGAAGACTAGCAGTGTATCTAAAAACTTTCAGAAAATTGGCTGCATTTTACAATCTTTTCACAAGATTTTTTATGTCTTTTCTAACACCATTATATACTGTGTTCTTTTGGTCACATTCCATACCAAAAATAGGATTCTAAAACCTCTGAGACTTTTAGGAAAAATGGTTATATGAAAGCTGAATTTGTCTTCCAACACTTGACATAAATGGAGAACATTTTTGTGTGTACTTAGGGCAGCTTTCACGCATGCATAAAGGAATCTTAATCCCAAATAGTGGCAAGACAAATCCATACTTTTTGATTCTTATGACAGATTAAAAAAAAAAAAAAACAAACAAAAAAACAAGAAAAGAAAAAAGAAAAAAAAAAGAGGAATATCTTGTCAATTACAATATTATCCTTTTTGTCATATAACTAAGTACATCCTTCCTAGGATATGATTATTTTAGTAATTTGATGCTACCCTCTAATGCTTAACAAAAACCAGTGATGTAGATACCAAGACAGAGTGCAGGCCCCTTACAATGTCCTTTCCAATCTGCAGGAAACAAAAATGAATTATCAGTGATGGTGATAGCCCATGTGATGAAAAACAATAAAAGAACAAGTTATAGCTCAACACTGTTCATTCAAGTATTTAAGGTCCTTATGAAAGTATAAGAAATGGGAAGAACATATGACTTTCTTAGCTCACTTTCACTGCATGAGGCATTGGCACTGCACTTCACTGGAGTGCAAAAATGCCAGCAAAGCTATAAGTCAGGTATTTGTAGTTTATTTTATTAGTACTACACTGAACCGCAAAATAGATAAAACAGTTTTATGGCTTACATCTGGCTGAATAATAAAACATATGGCTCTGGAGTAAAGCATGTGCAGCTGTAATTTACTGTAAATATCCAACTCAAGATAGCTATGGAGATAAAAAACTTACGGCATGCACTCAGGGTTTATCCCACTATCCATCACTACTTGAATATTTATGATACTCTGACATTTGTGGTTTATATGTTAATTAACCACATTTTAGGAGTTTTCTTTAGGGCATTTTGGTCTTTGTGCAACAGGTATGGGTTCACAAGGTGTGGACAGTACTGGACTAGTTTTTGCTCCCAATATAATGGTTGAGCATGTACTTCATTACACAGTGATCATAATAATGGAGTTACTATGGATATTTTAGGACATTTCCCAAATGTGACTAAATTGTGACATCTTTGTAATGCTTTATTTAAAAAAACATTTCCTTAATCATGTTTTCTATGATCATGGGCAAAAAGTTTAATCTATTGTTTTTATTCTTTTGTGTAATTCTGATAATAACAGGAGATTAAATAAATCAGGCTTTGTCGGTTTTGGTGCTATCGAACTAAAAGTGGAATTCTGATTTTTTAAAAAATATATTTTACTTTTACAAATTAAAAACACTAAACCTTTTTTGGACCCTTTTATGGCTGTGGATTGATAGGTAGTGGTTTTTGTCAAAGTTTGGATTGACCATTCTCTAATAATTTCATGATTAAATGGGATGTGTCTGAATTATTCCATCACAGAGTCACACAAAATCACAGAATATGCTGAGTTGGAAGGGGCCACAAGGATAACTGATTCCAAACCCTCGCCTTGCACAGGACCATCCCCAAGAGTCACACCATGTGCCTAAAAGTATAATCCAAATGCTTCTTGAACTCTGTCAGGCTTGGTGCTGTGACCACTGCCCTGGGGAGCCTCTTCCACTGTCCAACCACCCTCTGGGGGAAGAACCTCTTTCCAGTATCCAACCTAAACCTCCCCTGACACAACTTCAGGCCATTGACTTGGGTCCTGTCGCTGGTCACCAGAGAGAAGAGATCAGTGCCTGCCCTTTCCCCTCAGGAGGAAGTTCTAACTGCAGTGAGGTCTCCCTTCAGTCTCCCTTCTCCAGGCTGAACAGATGAAGCAACCTCAGCTGTTCCTCATATGGCTTCACCATCTAGCCAGACTCCAAGATCAAAACCTATTTCTAAATTCGACAACTTAGATTCAAAATTTTTTTTCTTTGACTATGTCACAACCCAAATCAGAGAGGACTTTATTCCTGGTTTGAATCTGGATGTGTCTGAATGGGATTACACATGAGTGACACTACAATCATTATGTCTGTATCACAGTAAAATGTGGCATCAGATTTTGAAATTTGTATTGATACAGATGAGCATTGATGCTAAAATCTAGCCTGAATCCCAGTTCATACTGAACGCAGAAGATGAATTTATTACTCCATTGTCCCCTCCCAAGGGCCTCTGTCAGACCTTTGCTGTGCACCTAAATCTCCTTTCCAATCACTGAAGAATCTTCTTAACAGATTTCTCTTAGCAGATGAAAAGAACTGCAGGCACATGTCATATCTGAGAATAAAGGAATGGCATAGAAACATAAATGGACCTCTTTTGCTACTCTTTCCTCTATAGCATTTGTTTTCCTCATTTTTCATACCCTTGCATGAGACATGCCGCAGCATTGAATGTTGATTTGAGTTTGACAATTTCCACCTTTCCAGACACAGTAGAGACTTTCTCGAGGTTTTCTTTGTTTGAGAATACAGTTCTGCTTATGGAAATTAATCTTGCAGATCCATTAGTGAATTGCAAGTGTCAGAAGGAATGTCAGTGACTGAAGTAGTGAAATTAATTGCAAGAGAAGTCTGGAACAACTGAAAGATGAAACCCTGTATTTATCCAAAGAAGATTCCTATAGGTACAATGAAACAGAGATGCAAATGTCATCTATTAGTCATCTGGAAAAAGGTTCATGGGCATGTGATTGCTTCTGCAGAGAAATAAAAAAAAAAAAAAGAAAAGAAAGAAATCAGAAGACTTTATGAGACCCAGAAACAGTAGAGTATGTTGTTGCAACTTATTTTTCCTTTCCTGTTCCGATAAATGCTTGGCCCAAGACATGGCTCCAATCAAAACCAGTGTGGCTTTGATCCATACCTGAGTGTTCATTACATTGTGCTGACTTTTGGAGCTGTCTTTGAAAAGCAGTTGCAGTTTTGAGGCAATGCAAAATGCAGTACTGATTCTTTAAGTCAGGCAAAGGGTATTAAGTGATACATACTTCCATAGGAATCCTGTATGCATGGGAAAGGACCAACTGCTTTCCAGTTTTGAAGGACGTTTAATGGTATTGTCTATGAAGCCTTATCAGTTTGTGTCTGAGCTATTTCATGTATGAGTTTTTCTCTTCTGTTACTCTAAGGGGTTTACACCACCCTGTTTTTGATGGACTGTGATCTAGCCAAGGACACTTACTACTCATGGGAGGCTCCAGTGAGTTACAAGCTATGTAAGAAATGTTTGGTGTAACTTTAGATTTTCCTGTGGAGTGATGTATTATTCTGGGTTAGCCATGAAGCTGACATTGTTGCTATGCAGGATTTTTGCCGTCTCTGAGTGTCTAAGTCCTGATGCAAATAGAATCATATAATTATATAATTGGTTGGGTTGGAAAAGACCTCAGAGATCATCAAGTCCAACACTTGGTCCAACTCCAGTCAGTTTACTAGATCATGGTACTCAGTGCCACGTCCAATCTCAGTTTAAAAACCTCCAGGGACGGTGAATCTACCACCTCTCTGGGCAGGCCATTCCAATGCCTGACTCTCTCTCTAAAGAATTTTTTTCTAATATCCAACTTAAATTTCCCCTGGCAGAGCTTAAGCCCATGCCCCCTTGTCCTGTTGNGCACAGGGGAAAGATCACTTCCCTGCTCCTGGTGGCCACACTATTTTTGATACAGGACAGGATACCTTTGCCCTTCTTGGCCAGCTGGGCACACTGCTGGCTCATGTTGAGCTTCCTGTCAATCAGTACCCCCATGTCCCTTTCTGCCTGGCCACTCTCCAGCCACTCTGTCCCCAGCCTGTAGCGCTCCATGGGGTTGTTGTGGCCAAAGTGCAGGACCTGGCACTTGGCCTTATTGAACTTCATCCCATTGGAACCAGCCCATCTCTCCAATCTATCCAGATCCCTCTGCAGAGCCCTCCTGCCCTCCAGCAGGCCGACAGTCCCTCCCAACTTGGTGTCATCAGCAAATACTTTTGTCTTTCAAAAAGAGACAGATTTTAATTCGATGAGGTGTCTGGCCAGGTTTCGGAGTGGATGCCGTTGTATTACTACTACAATTTTTCTACAGCAGCTGGGGGGAGCAAGAGAGCCAGATTCTCCACCTGGCCCCAAGTTAGAATTCTCACCCCAGTAATTTGCTATAAAGGAAAATGAGGAAATCAAGAGGATAAAAATTAATCAAACAAAGAAGAAAGACTTAAAAAAAATCACTACGAAGCTTATCTTAAAGCAATTTTACAAGAAAATAAGATCAAAACCAAAGCAAATTGCATGCAACTTCTGAACCTAGAAAAGCAACAATTACACAACAAGAGACTACACAAAAGACTGTGCCCTATCATTAACTCTTCTTACTCATCGATGTACTCAGTCAGTAATTATGACAGAGCCATGGACAGAAACAGATTGATCAATGCAGAAACGCTTGAAAGACAAAGGAAAAAACCCCCATAAACACCAAACAAAACAATAAAAAAAACCTTATCAATAAAATTTCTGCCAAGTTACAGAAAGAAATGAAATGCAAATTTAACAAATTAACCATGTGATTAACACACAGTGGGATCACTTCTGGCATTTTGCTTTGCTTCTTGCCAGAATGTAATCCTACTGAGAATTATTGCTGCCTCAATATTTCCACAATGGTATCATAAAAAGAATTCAATGACTTTATAGAATCTGCAGCCCCATACTTTCAAAGCTGTAGTTTGAAACAAATTCGTGTTTTAAACATTAAGGCACTTTAATACCACTTGTTATATACCTTAACGGGCTGAAGAAAAAAACCTAGTCTTCTGGAGCTGGTTGTGGGCTTGAATTTGACATCACTTTCATTCTGTTTCTTTTGAAAGCTGTCTTTGAGCAGAGTTAGGCTCAACCTCTTTAGAATGATAAAAGCCTCCCATTGGTATTGATGGGTCTGTAGGTTGGGATGCTAAAACTTTAATGAAGGGTATATAACCAATGCATATACAGAATCCAGAATAAAACAAAACAAAAAAACCCCTTTTTGATGCATGCAGTTGTGCCCAGTATTAAATAATCCAACCCTTGGTTCCTTTAATTTTTGGGAGGAGGGAATTCTTCAGTATTTATCTTGTATTTTAGGAAGCAAAAGTTCATCTCCATCCTCTGTGAAGGCAGAATTTTAAAAAGGCTTGAACACCATGTTATCTTTAAATTGATGTCACCAATGTAATTTAATCACATACAGGCTTAATAATTAAAAGCAATATTTGAAAATAATTTTCAAATAAAAAAAAAGAACCATGGATTTTATTAACAATAGACTCTTACACTACTTTTTT
>VWZG01005611.1:0-91322 GCA_013396735.1 Grallaria varia
TTCACGAAGCCTAGCCATGATGGCTGCTGGCAACAAAGCATTTTACATACAGTCACAGTTTCCCACAAAGTACTTCTCAAACTCAACATCTGAGACACTGAAATTGTAAAGAGGCCAGCAGATGTTATGACACCTAGTGGATGAAGGTAACAAATGTAGTTTTTCTGGATTCTAGGAAAGTTTTGATGCTGTTCCTCACAGCATCCTTCTGGACAAAGCTGGATGAAGATCTGGCTGAAGGGCAGAGCCCGAAGTGTTGTAGTGGGTGGGGCTACATCTGACTGGTGACGGCACCATCGATGTTCCTGAGGGTTCAGTTCTAGGACTAGGTCTATTCAAAATATTTATCAATGATCTGGACGCAGGAGTTGAATGCACATTATTAACTGTACTGCAGATACTAAACTAGGAGGTGCTGATGACTCTCTTGAGGGACAGGAGGCTCTGCAGAGGGATCTAGATAGATTGGAACATTGGGCTATGATTAATAGCTTCGAGTTTAACAAGTACAAATGCCAGGTTCTGCACCTACAATGGAATAATACCTGAAGATATGTATCACAAATGCCAGTCATGCTTTATGCAAAGAAGTGCAATAAGCACTCATTCATATAAACATCTGTTTAATTAGGGAGCTGGATCTTCATTTTTCAATGCTTAAAGAGAAGGGGAAAGTTCTAGGACTACACTGCATTAGGCAATATTTAATCCCCTCCTCTTGTCTTGGGACAGTTCATGATCTTTGCATTCAAACAAATTATACAAAATAAGCAATTAGAAGATATTCTGAAGACTTTTTAGTCTTTATGTGGTTCTAATGTTTTATTTTAGTTTAACACAAACAGAATTTTGGCAAGACAGAAACAGTAAAATTACTCAATGTACAATGAGCTAAGTGCCCTCAGAAACTCATTGCACTGTTTCATGTAGGCAATCATCATTCTACAGCATTCTCTGTGGCAAAAACTATTTGCTGTGTTCTGACCTCTTTGCAGAGGTTTCAGTTTAGCAACTTCTGTACATGAATTCCATATGGTACTGACATTTTTAGTGGTGGGGTTACACCAGATTTACTCTTGTGTAGAGCAAAGAAGAATGTGACCAACAACAGGGTTGCACTGAAAAGGTATTTTCAGGGTAAGGTGCTTCAAATAATAAACTGATATAATTTTTGTAATTTCAGAATTTTTCAAAGGAGAAGTCTTCTCCATTATGCTGGTGCTGAAGACTGCTGTAAATCATCAATATGTTCATTCTGTTTAAACACAGGAATATTTTGCACTTTAAAATATATTCATCTTAAAATAACTGAAAATATTTATGTTTTGTTCTTAAGACTACAGATAATGTGTTGTGTGGACAAGGAAGAATCCTACTTTGTCTACACAGATTTATAGAAACTCTTGAAAATGCCTAGAATTTCTTCTAGGAAACCATTTTCCTTATCTATTTTCATTACTTCAATTCATAAAATAGTTTATTTCCTAGAATGCTAATTCCCTTTTTAAAATATCAATATAGAGCTTCTGTTTTTCACGTCCTATTAAGGTAAGTTAACTAACTGTTAAGTCAGCTATAAATTTTAATACTATCAAATCCAAAACTTTAAATGAAGCAGTCAACTTTATCCAAATACAGATAAAGTGAATTTTTTAGTATCAAGGTCCATTAATTGGGCATTCACTTTTTTTTCTTTTTCATGTACACAAAGGAAGTCATTATGAGTCTGATTATGTCAGTAGTATAAACACAGAAACTTAGAGGAAATTTTCCACAACAAAAAATTGACTTGATCTTTTTAAGGAAAATTTGAACAACCATACTTAAAACTTGATTTTGATTTCTTTTTTTAAGGAAACACAACATCACGGTTACAGAGCTATCTGCAGGTTTCTCTGTTTTTCTTCCCTTCAGCTATGCTCAGGCTCTAATGGAATTTTGTATTTCTTCAATTTCTCAGGCAGTTCCTGGGCCAAAATACTCTACATATCAATTTTATGGGCTACACCTACACGAGCAAGTAATGTGGTGTAACAGAAGATTGAAAGAGTTGGAGCTGAGCCTCTTCATATCTTCAGCCCAGGGGAAGCAGTCACCACACATACAGAGCCTTACTCCTGGCCATTTGGGCTACATTTCTGAGTTACTACACTGACTGTGTGCAGCCCATCCCCTCTCCCTGCTCCAGTTCTGGACAACATGCGCCGCACAGTGTCGTAGGGGATGAATGGAAGACCCTATCTAGCAACACAAGGGCAGTGTTGGGGTCATCCCTAGAATGAACTGAGGCATGTTTTCTTGAACCTTCCCACTCCTGAAGGAACAAAACAGTATAACTTTCTAGATGCCTTTGCCATCACAGTAGTTTTTCCCACAGTCAAATGGAGCCTCACAACCAGAACTGGGATGGCAAGACTGCTTCATCCCTGGAATATGGTACAAAAATCATGGTATACTCACCTTTCTATTGCAGAAAAGACACCATTGGTGTCCTTGACTGTGACCTACCACCAGGCCTTTCATCATCTCTGCATGATACTGAAGGAATTCATATACAAGTCAAACAAGATGTCACCCCGTGAGACTGGTGTCCCTTAAGTCCTACTGGTCAGTGGCAAATCCACTATAGGCAGAGGGCTGTGATGCCATCCTCCAAACACTCTTTCCTCAGTCAGAGCATACAGCTGATATCTATTAAACCACATAGACTTTTTGTCCTTCTGGGTTCAAAAAATTGAAGGAACTTGATGGGTTCCACACCCCTATCCAGTACTTGGTCCATCACACCTATGACTAATGAAAAACACAACAGAGACTGACCCATTGTCATGGTATTTGTTCACCAGTGAAGGAGATTTTTGGAGACCAAGAGGGATTCAGTACTTTGGTCTTTCATTATTATGAGTGCAGGCTTTTATCTGTGAAACTGCCAGGAAGGGACAGGATCATTCATGGTTACGTCATAGCAGATGCCCCATTACTCCTATATCACTAGGGAATGTCAAACTAAATTCATACATAGAAGTCCACGATAAGGGAAAAGTCATTCTACAAAAGAGCTGCATTCAATATATTTAGTACTCCTCATCAGAAGTTCATCACTTTGACAAACATACGGACAAATACCCTTCCAAAACCAAATATTGCTTGTTTTAAAATAGAAACAAAGTGCCAAAGAAACAAAAAGAATTTTAAATGAAAGGTTATACAATCTCACATAAGAACTTGGGGCTTAGTTACTTAGGAATTTTCTGTAAGTATTTTCTACTGCAGAATGACAAAGACTGAAGTGCAAGCCTATTCACTGAACTAGAAGAATCTAGGTCTCAATTTTAGTTTGCTGTATAATACATTAACATCTTAACACCTCAGCTAATGACTGCTTTTACATAGGTGAGAATAAGCCTGCATTTTTCTTCCTGTCTCTTCTCTCCGTCTAAAAAAAAAAAAGAAAAAGAAAAAAATGTAGCAGAATCTCTTAGGGTCATCCCTGAATAGAATTAGAAAGATATAAATTTGAAATGTTTAAAATGTTGGCAAGGATCCTTTCCTGTCCATCTGTATTTCCCACCCTCAAAGATACAAAAGAAATGGCCTTCGGGCATCCCAGAGGATTCTTGCATTTCAGTCCCATTCCCCAAAACATACTCATTTAAAAGAGGGTTCCTTTCAAAGTGTATGAAAGACCCTCTGTTTGATGTGCATGTAGGTGCTGTTTGGCTCATATTGCTCCAAGTCAATTTTCGTAGACTAGCTGGATATCAGACAAAATCTTCTACACTAAGATTTCTCCATTATTGTCTAATAGTCCTCAAGCATTTGCTGGGAGGTGACTCACCCTGAGCCAGTCTTTCCCTTCATACCTATTGCTTGCATTTGGTTGCTGTTAAATCAATATAATTTCACAGGAAACACCACAATAATCAAAGCAAAATACCATATTAATATATATTTATAGAGCAGTTGCAAATCTGCCCGATTTGTCATATGCTCTATAAGGAATGTCTTAAACCTTGACACCGATTAAGGGTACACACAACCCTTAAGAAGAAAAAGGTGAAGAAAAAATATACTTAGCTGAAAAGGAGCTGTAACAATGAAACATTCCTACAATATAATGAATGGATTATTGCACTTTAAAACAGAGAACTTGATTGAACAAACCCATATGAGCATGCTTTAATTTGTTTTAATTTGATACTATTCTGATATTAAATCTCAGCTTCTGACGAGTATTCGTTATGTTTAACATAATCTGCTGGGTTTTAAACTAATTACATAAGTAAGGTAGAAATAAAATGTTCAGGTGTTAAAAAATCTTTAGTGTAAATACACAGCACATAGAGGGAAAAGTTTGATAGCAGTATATGGATACTGACAGTCTCCATCAAAAGACAATTTTACTTTTCAACTGCAGATGTGGATATAAAAGAGAAAGTACAAAAATACAAGAAAACAGTGCCTCTAGTCCCACAGCTAATTGCAGCTGCTGGCGACAGGGGCCAGCTAGATACCTTCACGGTATGAGTAAGTTCTTAAAACGATTCAATCTCAGAGGATAAAGTAAACTGTAATCAGTAAGCTCAGCTCCCTTGTCAGCACCAGGAGGATGGGCAGTGATGCACAGACCCTACCATTGTAGCCGTGAAGGGGATATTGTCAATCACAGATGAGGCCAAAGCAGACACCCAGAGCACTAAAATAATGGCCACTGCCAAGCGCTGGTCCTCAGGAACCACCTGGAATTGAGAGAGAGAAAATTATCATTTTAAGATCAGTGTTTGTCTGTGTCCTCCCATGGCATAATTGCACGTTCTTCAAAGTTTTAATTTATTGGCACTTACTATTCCCTTAGGCTCTGGGATAGGAAAGGCAGCTATTTCTATTGGAGAAAATACATTTAGTACCACAATTACTGTTTTTTCTCCAAGAAACTATGAACAAATAAAAGTACAAAGAATGATATTTCTAATACTCAAATTTCTCACAAGAAATACATTGCAAATGTGAATTTTGACCTTTAAATGTTTATATTTTTTTTACCTTTGGTTTTTTGGAGTTTTTAGACTAGAGAAGAGGCTCTCCTACTGTATTTATGGCTATGTTTATTATGGGTGTGAACAGATACATACATATTAAACATCATCCATGCCAAAATATGTGTTTTCATGATAGTGCTGATGCAAGGAATGCAATCATAAACACTAAATTCAAAATTAAAGTGTATTTGTTATTCTATTGGACTAAAACTATTTTCCTGGCCTATTAAAAATTATAAAAATTTTAAACACACCTTTATTAACAAAGCTGTCTGCTCTCCTATATAGTCTATTAAGTGCAGATGAGCCAAAGCCTGAAAAAAAAAAAAAAAACAAAGAAAGACATCGGTATCAATTAGCGAAGTACACAGTATAGTTACATTTTTTGTGGATATAAGAAAATGCAACAATTCCTTTCCATTTACAAGATACTGATATTCAACTCATGTAGCTTCTACAGCAACTCTGTAATTGAAGGCAAGAAAAGACACAGTAGAAATTGGTAGCTGCATTTGCAGAGGTGGGTTGGTTGTACTGAAACAACTGGTAGGATTACTTTAGAGCATGGGACACAGGAGGAGGGAATGGTTGAAATTTAAAGATTACATTATTCAGTGGATACATGTTTTCTGAATACCAGAACACAACTGACTTTAAAACAGCTTCCCCAAAAACACAATAGAGATAGAAACATATCATGTATTTACAAGGTCAGATAAAACCAGGCATCTCGTGCTCAGTCTCAGATGAAGAAACAGAAAAACAATTATGTTTCTGTTATACAGCTTTCTCAGACCCATTAAAAACAAAACAAAAAAACCCAACAACAACAACAAAAAAAAAAAACCAGGCCACAACAACAAAAACTACTCAAAAATAATACCATTCTGCTAAAGCCAGGGCAGAGATCTTGGGTGAATGGAAGTTGGTACACAGGCAGCAGCACCTAAAAGGCAGCTCTCCAGTGCCCAGGTTAGGTTAGGAACCTAAACCAAGGAGGTGAGCCCTGCGGGCACTGGACCTCAGGACAACCTGGAGCAGAGCGCTCAGTCCTCCCTGTGAGAACCATTCCCATTTGCACAGGATACTTAGACAGCATCCCATACAACCATGGTTGCCACAACGGATGAAAAGACATAGTAAGACTCCAATCCAGTGGTGCCAACTCCAGTTTCTCCTGGGGCAGACAGAATACAAACTGAGCCCTCACACCCAAGGACAATGATGTATTTACTCAACCCACAAGGTAAAAGGGTGATTTTAACTCATGAGACCTAGCCTTTGATTCCCTTTGGTTTTATTTTCTTTTCTTACAGGTGTGTAGAATGAAGAATTATTTTCAGGGTGAATAAGTTGTATCTATTTTATGACTTCTCAGTTTCTCAGGGGAGATCATGTCATCTTTGGTTCAGCCTAGACCAAGCTGGTTGGCTTTCTTTCTTTTTTTTTTTTTTCTGCCAAGTAAAAGAATCATTCAGCTGCAGTGCCTCACTTACCAACAGAGTTCCCTCTGCAGTTCCCTACAGACTGCAGGACTCAGCATTCACACAACACAACTCCATATAACCTCCACATGTGGTGGTCAGACAGAGGCCTTCAGAGACATCGGTGGAAAAAACAGCATTCAACTCTCATGCTGTCAAATTCCATGACAGAGATGGACAAATATCCTAACAGGCACCACGTGTGTGGTATACAACACTTGGCTGAGTCAGAGTGACTAAGGTCCTTTCATTTAGACTGACAGTTCTTGTACCTGCAGCTCAACTGGACATCAGCTGAATGCTAGTGGGTATCACCACATAGTAAATTTGGCCCAGAAATAATACTTGGTTTTAACTATACATTGAACAAAAAAAGGTTAATATACAATTAAAGACATAGCAAGCAGAAAATAAGCAACAAAACTTTTAAATACATAAACCTACCCTTTACGTTCAAAAAAAAAAAAACAAATAAAAAAGACATTTTTTCATTACTTTAACTTCCCAGGAGAAAGTTCCCTAAGAAATTAATTCTTGTTCACAATTTTAAGTTACCATTTTCTTTCTCAGCTATCTGTGTTGCTTCATTAACTCAAGGTTATGACAGTGACTTTTTAAATGTAAGTGAACAGCAATGGTTTTTCTACAACTACTATGTGTTCACACTTCAAAATAAAATTTTTAACACATAGTTGTCAACAATTAGAGCCCAGGGTTACATTAAGTTAATATTGCTGCCTTTTTAATTGTCTATTAACAGAACATATTACTTTTCAGTGACACTTAAAATCTGTTCTGGAACTCAGAAAAAGAGATGTTCAGAAAAGAGGGAAGAGAGTGATGAACAGACAAAACCCTCCTGCAAGTCAGTCTGCAGGTAGCCCATCTCTTCAGAGATGGTGACAATACTAATCACATAACCAGTTTTAGGATGTCTCTATGATTTCCAGGCCAATCTCCTCCAGGCAACTAACTGAAAGTCAGCAACTAGCACGCTGCCACTGGTCTCCCCTGCACGTAAAATGCAGAGGGTCTCCTGGATATTCCTGTGTCTGCTAAGAAAAATAAGTATTTTTGCACTAATTTGTGTCTTCAGGCATACTAGTTCCTGTCTGACAGTTCAAAGTGGAGTTCTACTACAGAAAAAAATCATGTGCCATTTTAAAACAAAGTTTAATTTATGTACAAAAATTTGCATTAATCCCTCTTGTGGACAGTATGTCATGATGACTGTTGTAAATAAACTGTGCCTGAAGGGATTAAGGTAAAATGTCAATATTATAAAAGTGAACAAAGAACTGTAATCATGAGAGGCACAGGAACTTAAGCTATAGAGACAGAAGAAGCAGGAAAATTTTATAGCCTGTTATAGCCACTTGTGGACAAAGACTAAAAAGACAGTTGTAAAGATTAATTACCCAAAGGACACAATAGAAAGCAAGAGAGCTCCAAAGGTTTTCCAAGTTTTTCGTTGTAAAAGATGCACTAGACTGGACTGATGAGCCCCCAAAGGCAGAACCACCAAGAGTTCCCCTGTGGCTCAGGAACTCAAATCACATTTTCTAAAATGTCTGGAACTCAAACCACATTTTCCAAAATGACTTGCAGCCAAAGTCCCACACAGGTTTTTAAATGTGCCTTGTAATAAAAAGGGAACATTTATAGCAGTAGGAAACAGCTTCAGAGTGGGAACCATCCAAGCTGAAGGATCACCAAGGGTGAACAATACGAGATGACAACTGCTGACTGCCTAGATCATGAAAGATTTCTTATACTTCATAAATACCTTCGTTTTGACTTGTTTCTTCCTGATAACTTAAAGGAAAGTAAAATGCCTTGGCAAGGACTGCCATCTATTAATCCAAAGAGCAATAGATTCAGATCAAAATTAGCAGTGATGATACACAGAACATTTTCTCATTCCTTAAGGGGAAGAATTTAGTATCTCCCTTTTTTCTTAACTTGATTATCTATACAAGTTTCTTTCATGACCTTAAACTGCTGTTATTCTATAGAGCCAGGAAAAATATTCTTTCATTAGCAAACTATTCACTGGTGACCTGAGAAGCCATAAAAACAAAGTTCAGTGAATCACAACACTTGTATCCAAAGTCTGGCAGTAAACGAAAAATAACTTCCTGCGTGTTTTACTGTGTTATTGTGCAGTCACACAGAACTCAAATCAAAGCCATTCAAGTTAAAACAATAAATGTATCAGGGAATGCAACTAATAAACTGTTATATTAGCAACAGATGAAATAAACATGACTTCAGCATGGATTCCCTATAAGAGCTAGAAAATGCAAGGGTATACAGAGGCTGATAAAACAGAGAACTAAAAACTGCCTGGACTAATGAGCATACAATAAATCAACATTTCCTGAATTTTATACCTAGTAGCTCACAGACAAGCCTCATAATGATAATCAGTTTTCATTCATCTTCTCAGAGGTCACCAGATTCTGACTTCCAGCTTGGCATTAATTAGAGTTAGTTGGGTTGGGTTTTGTTTCTGTTTGCTTGAAATGTTGTCCCTTTTACTGCTGGTGATTTTTTTTTAATAGATCAAAATTTACAAATTTTTGGTATTTTCCCAATCACTGGGAGGGGAGTGCAGAGGAAAGAGGTTATGTGGCTAAATTTGTTATCACAGGCTTTTCCCAAGGTTGCTCACTCAGTCAATTCACTAGCTATGGCAGTGTAAGTGGTCATTTGGGTTTTGTCAGTCATGTTTCTACAACATTATTATATGATTTAAACTTAACAAATAACAACTGAAAAATCATCAGCCTTTAGGATGCCTAACTGACAAGTTAATGTTAATTCATACAAAAAATTATCTAAATAATTGGGGTAAAAATATAAAGGCTATACAAAGAGCTATATATATCTCAGGCTGTGCAAAAGCCTCAAATAGGGAATAAAATCGGACGCGAACATGGATGCGCCATTGTCAAGCAGACAAACAAAGAAACTACACAGCAAGGTATCCAGGTATTTCAAGAGCAGAATAACTTTTAAATTAGCATTTCAAACTGAAATTCGCTAATATTATCCTTTCAAAATGCACTCCCAAGAAATATCTTTTGAACATCTTGGGAATTTGGAGACGTCCCAGATGACTGGAAGCTGATGAATGTTGCCCCAATTTTCAAGAAGGGCAAGAAGGAGGACCCTGGAAACCACAGGCCTGTCAGTCTCACTCCAGTGTCTGGTAAAGTTATGGAGAAGATTATTCTGGGAAGTATGGAAAACACTTGAAAGACAATGCAGTCACCGGTCACTGCCAGCACGGCTTCGTGAGGGGAAAGTCCTGCTTATCCAACCCGATTCCTTTTATGACAGGGTAACCCACCCAGCTGATCCATAGAAGCCAGTTGATGTAATCTTTTTGGATTTCAGCACATTTTTCAATACTGTCTCTCACAGAATCCTGATGGACAAAATATCCAGCACAGCTGGATAACACATCACGTGGTGGATGAGCAATTGGCTCGTGGGTCAAGCACAGTGGGTAATAGTGAATGGGGGAACATCAGGCTGGTGACCTGTCACTAGTGGGGTTCCAGAGGGCTTCATCTTGGTCCTGTGCTCTTCAACATCTTCATAAATGACTTGGATGCAGGACTGGAAGGGATACTGAGCAGATTTGCAGACGACACAAAACTGGGAGGAGCTGTTGACTCCCTCAAAGGCAGGGAGGCCCTGCAGAGAGACTTCCACAAATTAGAGGCTGGGCAATCACCAACCATATGAAGTTCAACATGGGAAAGTGGTAGATTCTGTACCTGGGATGAGGCAACAGAGGATGTTTGTACAGACTG
The DNA here is from genome assembly GCA_013396735.1 of Grallaria varia. Lineage (NCBI taxonomy): Eukaryota > Metazoa > Chordata > Aves > Passeriformes > Formicariidae > Grallaria > Grallaria varia. The sequence goes on from VWZG01005611.1 coordinate 10,348, forward strand.
GGGAATGAGGTGCGGGAAAGCAGTGCCAGGGAAAGGGACCTGGTTGTCCTGGTCGATGGCAAGTTGAATCTGAGTCAGCAGTGCCCTGGCAGCCAGGAGGGCCAACTGTGTCCTGGGGGGCATCAGGCAAAGCATCACCAGCTGGTCGAGGGAGGGGATTGTCCCACTCTGCTCTGCACTGGGGTGGCCTCACCTTGAATACTGTGTGCGGTTTTGGGTGCCATAATATAAGAAAGACATTAAGCCATTAGAAAGCATCAAAAGGAGGGCAATGAAGATGGTGAAAGGCCTTGAGGGGAAGCCATATGAGGAGCAGCTGAGGTCACTCGGTCTGTTCAGCCTGGAGAAGAGGAGACTGAGGGGAGACCTCATTGCAGTTACAACTTCCTTGTAAGGGGAAGAGGAAGGACAGGCACTGATCTCTTCTTGTGCAGGTCTGTTGGACTCGATGATCCTTGTGGGTCCCTTCCAACTCAGACAGCATTAGAAACAGTTTTCAAGTCTGGTTAAATCTTTATTCTATTATTTTTCCTATTACTTGTATAAATAATTGCAAAACAAACTCATACATTTGTATAAAATATCTGCATATATAGACCACCGACAAACCCAGAAACTAAAATTCAACTTATATGAAAATGTTTGTGTCAGATAGATTCATCAAATGCAGAAGAAGGAGAGAGAGTGAGACCAAGTTTATAGTGAAACATTAAATATCATAGAGGTCCAACCAACTTCCACTGTATTCCTGTCTGTATTACCTGCAATCTGCAATTCCTCGCTGCACTACCATAACTACACATGATCAACAATATTTCAGTGGGATTAAACCAGCAGGAGGCCTCTGCCCAGGAACATAATTCACATTTGAAATAATTTGTAACTCTTCAGGCTTTAGAATCAGAGAATATTACCTCCATGAGAACAAACAATGCTGCAAAGAAAAGGAGGGTTGCCCACTCAACTCTGTTCAATATCATCTCAAAATCATGGATGTCTGCTAGCACTAGCAGCCAAATGGCTCCCAACATGGCAATCCAGCCTGCATGAGAGAAAGAGAGAACAACACTTTACACTTCACAGACTTGTTATGTGCTAAAAACATGTAACTTACAGTATTGTGATTTTCAAAGACTTTCTCCACACTTTTTTTCTGACTCTGTAACAGGGGAAGTTCACAGATACCACATGATTAATGGTTTCTGGTTTCAAATTGAAATAAAATATAAAAGAAAAAAAGAAGGCAAATAAGGCAGAGTTGGGTTATCCCAATAATCAGTGTGTTTGAATCACAGAGAAATGTTTAGGTTTAGGAATACTGAAGGATTCTCCATCTCCCAAAAGGCTAGCTGCATACCCTGGACCTGGAAGACTCACTGGCTACCTGCTCTAATAAAACAGAAAAGGAAAGGTTCTCCTTAGAACAGAAGAGAGACTTAGAGCAAGAGAGGCTCTCTTCAGACAGGATTCCTCTATACATCCTGAAGTATTTTAATACACATCTTTAGGTAGCTGATTGAAGGAAAATGCAAATCAAATGCACAATCAGCCAGCAAACGCAATCAGCGAATCTCCTGTCCAAGCAAGGCTCACTATCTGTCTGCACAGTTAAAATGCTTTTCGATCCCTCTGCTACATTTATCTTTAAAGATAGATGACATTTCAGACATGAAACAAAAGCAGGTTTGTGGGTTTTTTTCCTTGAGAATGATGCTCTTCTTTCTGTCTTTCTCATCTATTTTTTTCCATAAATAGCAGATTTATTTTTTCATACAAAATCAAAGATACATACTTTAAGTGTTTTTATAATGGCATGGAAATAATACCTTCCACCTCTTCAAATTACTTCTCCCTTTGTTGTGACTGTTTCATGCACCTCATCCTATTTGACATATTCACAGTCAGAAGGTGATGGTTTCGCAAAATTGCAGAAAAAGTGAGGAAGAAAGAATAAGGATCCCTGCTCGCAAATGAGTTTACCTCACAAACTTTTAATCAAATAGTAAACGTGACATAAGGAGAATAGGCCTGTGCTACAAATCAGATAGATGAATAAAATGAGCCCCCTCCGAAAACCTTCAACATCTGAAGGAAACTCAGAGGCATAGACTGATTCATAAAATTTTAGGCCACTCAGTTTACAGCTTATACATAAGTGTTTTTCCATTAAGTTAAAAGAAGAAAGAGACCCCAAAACATACAACATTCTAAAATAAAGATATATTCCATTTAAATCCTTTCTAAATATAAAAGAAATAAAGGCACCAAATGTTCAGGAAGCTGTAAACATCAACTATTTCTAAAAAAAAAAAATCCTATACAGTGTCCCATAAGTGTTCCCTAATCAAAGAAAGCATTATGCTCTCTCAAGTACATTTTAGGATCTTTTAGTGACATACTACACTCTTTAAATGAAAATTTCAGGTTAAATGTGATCAGTAAGGAGGATCTGCTGAAAATATTGAGTCTCAGTGTGGGCAACTAGAGCTGTCTGAAAGCTGAAACCAGCAGCTCAGGAGTCACTGTGGCTGGTCATTTTGGTAAGGGAGCCAAACCTAGTTTGACACTAGCTCCAGCTTTCATGTTCTCTGAATTCCAGTAAAGAACAGTGGGCCCAACTCCATCTTATATAAAGACTATTGCAATTCCTATTAGTGGAATACGATGCAAGGGAAAGCAGATTTGTGCAGATTTGAAGCTAAATTGCAGAATTTTACTGCTATTTTATAAAAACATAAGTGACATTATGTTTTTTCACACATACTTTGTATACAAGTACAACAACATGAAGAATTAAAGAATTTCCCAACAGTTCTGAAATAATCTGTGGTAATATCTTGGTATTATTCCTATCCTTCTGTATCCGGTGAAAACACATTTAGAACATGCTCTATGCAGATAACAAATCACTAAAGCTAATGAAATCTAATTGAATTGCACAAGAGGTGGATGGAGCCAGGCATTTTCTAGCACCATGACTGTTATCAGTATGCATTAGCTTCATGCATACAGCTGTGCAGGAGGGAACAGTGCCCAGCCTTACAATACTGTTCTCTGGGAATACAGACAGAGGGAGGTGTCCTCCTGCAGTGCTTCAGCAGGTACAGCTCTCCAGAGGGAAGTCAAACACATGAACTGCCAGTTCTGGCTGCACAGAGTTTACTCCAGTCTACACACATGCTCTGTTCAGGTTGTGTTTGCTTTCCTTGCTATGCCTGCAAAGAGAAGATAGAGCCACCCATCTCCCAGAGGCAGTGCAGAGAGGAGAAGAACGAGGAAGTCTCTTGAGGAACTGAGAGGATTTCATGTAAGATTCTTCTTCACAACACAGTTCAGTACCACACTTTGATTTCAAGCATCCCACAGCTGGACAAGAGTTAAAGCCTTCTTCTGAAGCCTGTGTGCAATCACTGCTTGACTACCTGCTCCCAGCTGAATGGCTTGTCCAAGTAAGCTACAAAGTTAGGGATGGCCTGCCTTTCTAAGTAGGCAGGTTTGCTAAGGCTATTCCAGGGCCTTTCTAAATATGTTCATGACAGTGAACATACTATATCAGTGTTTTATGCATTTGGGTAGCTTTGCACCTGCCCCGGATCCAGTCGGAAGCATTTTTGCCTCACTTTGAAGAACTGAAAGTAAGAGGCCATGTTAAAAACTGGTTTCTCTGTTCATTTTTTCTAGCTTCCTGGGTCACAAAAGAGAGCCATGAGGAAGAGATAGAAATAACTTTCTAAAATAACTTCTCATTACTATAGTAAAAGCAAAGACCTTTTAGAGTTCCATGGGCCACTTCTTTTACTGCCTTTTAGTGCCTCTGTTTCACAACAATTGATGTTCTGGAAATAGAACTTGGAGAGAAACTGAATCTAAATTCCATTTCTACTTGTTGAAGAGCGTGACAGTTTCTATTTATCTTAGGAAAAAGAAAATGAAATTTTATTATAAAATACAACTTGCAAATTCATAACGCATTCTTCATAAGAAAAGATTTTCATGTCTTCTGCTTGGTGCCAGAAAAAAAAAAGTACAGTAGAAATAGCTTGAGTGTTTTGCTTTTCTCATACCCAGCAGGAAAAAACACCTTTGGAACAATAAATAGCTCATGATGAATGGAACACAATTGCAGTCCTACTCAAAAAACCCTTATATTAACATAATCAAACAGAAGAACTTGAAAATATAAAAAAGTTTAATAGAATTAAATAGAAGTCTAGAATTGGGAGGTAGGCAGGAAAAAGAGAAATATATGAAAGAGAAAAATTACTGTGTGATTTGTAGGCTTTTAAAATGCTTGTTAAGAAAAATTTGTATTCCTCAGGAAAAGTTATTTTGTCTGACCTACTGCCAGCTGAAAAGCATAACAAGCTTCTTCCAAACAAAGTGAAAATGTGGACACTTTATGTTCACTTCACATGCACAGAATTTGGGTTATGCATGTATGAACACTGAGGGTACTTTTTCTTTCCTGGAATTCTCTGGAAAATTTCATTTTTCTGCAAACTGAGATGGCACACAAGACATTTGCACTGAAATCCAAAACATCAGACAATGAGATCATTTCATGACCTCAGTGCTGGCCTGGGCAAAACAGCATGCTGTTCAAGACAGTGCAGGATAATACATCTAGGTAGGAAGAGATAAAACTGTAAAAATCCAGGGTGGGAAGCAACTGCATACCAAATAGTCCTGCAGAAAAGACTCGAGAAATGCCGAGGATCACAACTGAACCTAATGGCCCACTGAAATACAGAACCAGGACCTTAAATAGTCAATTCTGTGAAGCAGCTTCTGTCTTCCTCATTCCTGGTAAGCCCTGAGAATATATACTGAAAGACACACATCCATTAGGAAATCTGAGGCAGAGAAATAAGCACAATCAACAGTTGGAAAAGTTGACTTCTGATGAAAAATTTAAAGAATCCAGGATATTTAGCTCAAAGATAAGACAATTAAAAGGGTTCTGGCAAGCCTTTGGATAAATTATAGGCTGCTCCAAAGGGCAGAGAGCAACCTGTTTGTGGCAGCAGTATTGGGTAGAACAAGGAATGAGAAGGAGCTGTAACAGCAACAAAGGAGATTCAGGTAATGCAATATTCAGGGTCACATATTTATAGTGGTTGAGAAATACATGCAGTTTTTTTAAAAAAGCAACTAGACCAGCTTCTGCCAGACGAAAATATAATATACTTGTCTGCAAACAATTTGGAGGGACACACTGATATTTTTATACATTTTTCCCTGAGAAAAGTATGGTTTTCATTTTCCATCCTATTTAAAACTGTCTATCAAAAAGGCCACAGCCACTTTTTGTGAACTGCAAAAACCCTTTAACTTCACCATGGCTTACATGTTTACCAGTTAAAACATATTCGGTGCTTACCTTTGAATAATTATTTACACAGCATGGTATTAAATACATGAGTAAAGTCCATAACTGTGCCCCAACAGCTTACTCTGAAGACACCTAATTAGCTCTACAACCCCTCAAAATGTGGCCTAAGGATGTATGCCAGTCCTGAATGCACATTGGCATTGTTGTAATGTTATGCAAAATATATAGAATCATAGAATTGATTGGGTTGGAAAAGACCTCCAAGAGCAAGTCCAACCCTTGGTCCAACTCCAGTCCGTTTACTGGATCATGGCACTCAGTGAACTGAGTGACCATGAACTTTCCTGAACTGAGGGACCCAGAACTGAACACAATACTCAAGGTGTGGCCTCACCAACGCAGAGCACAGGGGAAGGATCACTGCCCTGCTCCTGCNGACACTCCCTCCCAACTTGGTGTCATCAGCAAATTTGCTGCTGATTGTCTCAATCCCCTCATCTAAATCATCAGTAAAGATGTTAAACAGGACAGGACCCAACACTGACCCCTGGGGGACACCACTGGTGACCGGCCGCCAGCTGGATGCAGCCCTGTTCACCAGCACTCTCTGGGCCCGGCCCTCCAGCCAGCTCTTAATCCAGCAGAGAGTACACTTGTATATGCTTAATTGTACTCTTATACAAGCATATAGAAATATTTGGGTGAAAAATTAAATCAAATACTTATTTCCAGTAGTGCTTGCTGTACTCAGAGAACATGTGTCATTAGTAGTTCTGAATGTGAATGAAAATGTTCTGTATTTTGGTTTCTACAACTTTTTTTTTTATTCTTTTTATCAGGCATCCTGAAAAGATACATTTTGAAATCTTGCTGAATGTATATAAATAGTACTTGCTGTCCACAGAGTCTAACTGCCCACCTTTTTTTATAAAGTTACCTTCTCACAAAGCAACTTGCTAATCTTCCCAGCAGTCTCTTTTCAAAGGCTGAGCTTCATAGAAATAATTTTCTGTTCTGTGCTATTTTTAGCATCACAGTTTAAGGCTACTCCTTGGGGACACAACTGTGATGGTGACAGTCCAAGACTTGCACCACACCAGTAAATGCTTGGTAAAATATAAGAGGAATAAAGGAATATGCAAATAATAGTGGAAACTATAACCCCATGAAAGGTAAAAGAAGCAGAAACTTATGCTAATACAAGGTAATTGCATCAATAAAAAACAGAAGTGTAGCATAAAATAAGGAAACAGATGATTGGCTGTTCTTTAGTCCCATATCAGCACATGTGCATTAGGAAAGGATGTGCTGTACTTTGTTGCATAGATGTAATACCATGAAGTCAGAATACAGAAATCATATTCACTGTTGTATTGAAATGTCAAGACCTAACTTTCTGAATTCTTCAAATGCAATTTTATAGTTGAGATAGGATGGCATTCAAAATAGAACACTATTAGAAAAAACCCTGGTTAAAGATTGTTATTAGCTAGGCACCACATCCACAGGGAAGATGTGCTGACAGATGTATAGCTGTGTATATTGCACCCATCTGTAAGTCTAAAAAAATACAGAGTTATCTCAGTAAAGGTCACTGCAAACAAACACACTCTATTGCCATAGCTTTATTGACTCTTGTGAACCAAAAATAATCTGAGAAACCGCAAATATCAAGATAAAGGAAAGGTCAACTTTTCTAGAAGTGAGCAATAAAGATTGAAGGCTGCACTAGCAAATACAAACGTTACTGGTCTTTGTTTTTTCCTCAGGTGTAGGGGCAGCTGCATGGACAGGGGATATTCTCCATGTGTAATTACATTTTTGTAAAGATAACTGTGCAATTTCAAAGCAGATTTTTTTGAAAACTATCCTAAAATAAATTAAAACTGCAAGGATCATGGAAAGGAGATTTATTCTATTTCAGGAGCAAAGTGTTATGCTGACATCATTAACACACATCTGGACCAGTCATTCTGAGTCCAAGTCAATTGTGACTACATTGATTTAGCTCCATTCCAACATTCGCATTACAGAATAATTGTTAAATTTACTTCTAACTCGTATTCATGTACACCATATCAGGAATTTATTCAACATGACTATGAATCAAAGATGTACTCTCTCTCAAACACAGTTATGTCCATTATAATTTTAAAACAATTCTCATCTTCACAGTGCAATCAAGTGTCCATACTACATACACAAAGGCCAGCAGGTCAGTCCCCTGCAGAGCTCTTGTGGACCTCAGTGTAAAAGTACTAGACAACCTAAACCAATGCCATTGTATGCCAGAATAGTAAACAGTAAACAAATAAAGCACAACCAGGGAGTTAAAGAACACTGAACAAGGAAAAGTATATCTAACTACACTGACAATAGTGGCTGATACCACCTGGGGAAAAGGGTTTCGGAGTAGCCCCTGAAAGCACAACTGTAATGATGCAGAGGGGACTCCAGAAAGGGTTGAGGACTGTCAAAGAGGACTACCTAAAAGAGGACCACCTAAATCTGTGGCTCTAATCTTATTATGTCTTAGTACATTGGACTGAACACTCTTGTCAGATGGTACAATGGCTCTGTTTACCACTGTCAGATCAGGAACTAAAGAAACTAATTTAGTCATGGAAAGCAGCATCTAAACTTCTTGCAGACAGAGTGTTAGTGGAAAACGGAGTGTTAAAAAAGAATGAAATTACCTCAGACAAGAGTCCACAGGATGAGTAACTGCAGCTAAAAGAGATTCATAAGATGACAATAAAGAGCCTAAGTTTGTCAGTAACTCAACAGGAGTTAGTTATAAATCATGGATTATGCTGAGCTGGAAGGGACCCACAAGGATCAGTTGAAGTTCTCCATAAGGACAAGGGCAGTTGACCTGGATACGTCTCTTATTTGCTCAAAACAAAATTCCTCAGCATCATTGTCCTGGCTGGGAGGTCTACAGCAGACTCCCACAATGACATCCACATTATTTGTTTGCCTCTTGATTTTTACCCAGAGTCTCTCAACTGTGCCATTGCCAACTGTGAGCTCTATACATTCTAACCCTTCTATGACATGCTGTGCCACCCTTCCGCCTCTTCTGCCCTGCCTGTCCCTCCTGAAGAGCCTGTAACCATCCAGAGGGGCACTCCAATCACAGGACTTATCCCTAACCCTTTGAGCTCCTCTTGTTTGTTCCTCATGCTCCATGCATCAATGTAGAAATATTCCAGGTACATGATAGAGCAAACCTAGGAGATGGTCAAAACCCATTTTAGGGGTGACAAAAAGCACAAAAAGCAAAGATATAACATACATACAACACACCTCACATGATAAAATCAGGTATAACGTAGAGCGGAGGACCAAATTTGAAAATGAAAAGTGTAAAGCTTTTAGAAAAGAGATAAAAATGGGCTCAAACAGATTCAAGCACAGGAAGTAAGAAACTATCAACATCAACAATATTCATGTCCTAGTAAAGAGGAGAAAGATATCCCTGTCATGCTTATCTCTTCTCATCCCAGCAAACACCTGAAGTTGTCAACACTGTGTTGTGACTCCTCACACTCTAAACCTATGATGTTTAGCACCCTGCAGACCACCAAAGGGTGACCTTAACATCAGAAGAAGAAAATACATNTTTAAGTTTTTTGGTGTGTTTTTTGGGAGGAGGGGGTTGATTTTTTACATTTTATACTGCATATTGTTAAGGAGTTTTGTTCTAATTAAATAATTTAGATTGTAAATGTTGGTATTATCATAAGAGGAATAACAACTGTTTTGGTTGCACTGATACAACTTTAAATTAGACTAAAAAATTCTCAGCTTCAGATATAGGGAATGTTCCCTCTTTCATCCACAATACCACAGTCATAACAAGACCATGGATACTTTGAAAGCAGGAACCGACTGCCATATACAGAGAAGGCATCCCTAATCCAAATGTTCTGGGGACTAAAACCATCTACTTTACTGAAATGTGTGAAGGAGTTTCCAGGAAAGTAGAGATTATTCAAACTGATATTTTCAGCTGTGCGGAGAAGGTCCACAAATGTTACTTTCCGAACTTTGCATCTTGTTGCTTAATGTAACAAGTCATGTTGGAAAGTTTACATAGTAATTAAATAAAATTTAAATTAAAATGGAAAAAAATACAAGGAAAATAAAATAGTCATTGTGACAGATTCAAATACAGTTGATAATAAAGTAACATTTGAGCTATTTTTTAGAAGTCAATACCTACAACCTTTCATGAACTAAAACTGATTAATTTCACAGACCCTAGATAATTTCTAGATAAATCTTAGCTTCAGTGACAAATTAAAGAATTTTTTTACAATGAAGATATAGTGACACAGGAAGTGAAATATAAGATGTGCTAAACTAAATGTCGTTCTTGGCATTTAGCCTATGCTTTCTTAAATCTATCTTTTTCACCAGTTTTTACAGCTTAAGAACTGTTTGTCTCACCAGAATTTTCTTAAGCATTAAAAAATTATGCACCAGCTTATTAAACTGATCTATAGTTTTTCTCAGATATTTTATAAAACAACTCCTCAGTAACATCGAGTAGCTCATTTTAACTATTGCACAAATTAACTTGAAATCAAACATTGTCAAAATACGAACCACTTTCTTTTTTCCTTCCTCTCTATGGGTACAAACACTTAAATTTTTTAAGTCAAGTTTACATGTTTCTGCATATACAGCTTTATTGTTTGTAAACAAATGTCAGATTTATACAACTGCACCATCATACAGGATAGTGACATAACACCGTTTAATCTATTTATCACTCATGGCGGTTGAGAAAAAAGTTCCAGAATAAAATTTCAAAGTGTAAAAATAAGCACCCTTTCATGCTAATGGGATCTGTCCACACCTCTCAGCCCTGTGCTCCTCCATGACCATTTATAAACCTTTTGGACCTAAGAAGTTCTGCAGTGCACTGTGAGACAGGATCTTTCTCACAGAGTTGTGCGGGAGATGTTCAAGTCTAAAAGCATTTTCACCATTCTACAGAAACCTCTTAACACAAGTTCAAATGCACACACATACTGTGTCCGAGGGCCCACAGAAAAGCTGGAAAGGGAGGCTTATTACAGCTCTTCTTGAGCAGCTCACTAGGATGCACCTTCGTTACAAAACCACACAGACTACATTTACTTCACTTGCACGGTTCTGGGGTTTTTTTTAGTTTATAGCGTTACATAATTTAGTCAAAGATCCCTACATTTAAGGTTTCTGCCATTAGTTACAGCCCCGCTAACTCGTGCAAGCTTGTACACATAGTGACCCTGCAGATGTGTCTCAAAGCTGTTAGCAAGGAATCATTGCTGCCGTGCGTTCCTTATTGAAAATGTTGCAGAAAATAAAACATATTAATTTAGTTGTTAAAATCTTAATAGGATGCAGTGATGGAAGACTAGCATCAGTGTTTCAAAGCCAAGTAAATATAAATATGGAACTTCCAATATTCTGTGATTCACTAACAAATTTAAACAAATTTGTAAGCTCTCTAGGGCAGTATAACTCTCTTCTCCTCTCTAGGCAAGCTACCAGACAAGTGCCACTCAGTTACAACACTATCATAATTATTGGTTCATCTATGTTTCAGTGTAAGCTGAAAATTGAACATATCCACTTAAACACATGAAAATCAAAAGAAAGTGTATAGGAGAAACTTCATTTCCCATCCATTTCCCTGAATTTGAGATGTGACCCCTCTCTGCAGTTAAGACAAAATTTTTGCTATAATTTGCATAATATTCTTTGTAGACATAATTGGGAGAGGGGGTTGTTCTGCTGAGGTCCTTTCCCATTAAGGTATTTAATTTCTCACATGAATTTGAACATTTTCTTGTAAATTATGGAATGAATCAGAAAATATGACAACTGGTATCCAAAGGAGTGACAATGCAACAGGAGACTTTTGTATCTACAGCAACTGGACACATTTCTCCTTTAATGCTCTGGCAACAAAATAAAAAGGAGTTCTGCACAACATGGCCTACCAAAAAGAAGTCAGTTTAAATTAAATGAAAACAATTATTTTCCTACTTTTCCACTATTTCAGTCACAGTTTTAAAATATTTCAATGATGCAAGATACAACTAGCTACCATAAACTGGAAAAAGAGAGCTTCAGACCTCAAAATTAGCTGCAGCAGAATTTGCAGACTAAGTACACAGTCAGAAGTTAATCCATGTGAATATAGAGGACAAGAGAAAGTTTTGCAAGAGAAATTAGATTTAACTGCATAAACAAAGTGTCATCAAACAACATCTGTCTGTAAATACTGAGGGATTTTAGCTTTAGAGTAAGAATGACATGGAAAAATTAGATCTAGGATGTTTGCTTGACAGAAGAGACATGAAATGCCGATTATAGAACTTGTCCTACTACCCAGAAAGGTCATAATGATCATGTTAGCTGTTAAATGAATAAAACTCTAATCTCTTTATAAGTTCCTAAGTTTGGGATTTTTGCTAACACTGCTTTAATCATACCAAAGCTGAAACTGAGCTGAATGATACCTGCTGAACACTTCCACTGGTTATTGACCAGTCCCAAAGATTATTTTATGGGCAGATGAAGGTAATTAGCTAAAACATTGATGTCTGAAGGATCACAGACATCCATGACACCAGATACCAAAACAGACTCAGACAACTGCATTAAGACAGAACCCCTCTGCAGAAGAAAAAAGGAAAAAAAAAAAAAAAAACAAACAACAAAAAACACATCCAAGACAGATGCCTCATTGTACTCATTGATGACTCATTGAACTGACTGAAACTAAACCAAAGGGGAAGGACCTGCTCCACCAAAGGAGAAAAAATTGCGCTACAAATTGATTTTGGTATTCTTTCTGACCCAGTCACTTTGAACATCCTCTGTTAAAAAAAACTCTCTAGTTTAAATTTCAGCAAAATTTTGCTTTATATTACTTTTTAAATCTTTTGTCTCTTTTGTGGGATCTCAATATACTTCAAAGATAAACATGCCTGCCTAAAAGTTAAAGTCAAAATAGGAGAACAGGTACAATCTTCAAAGGGGTTTTACTTTCATCCTTTGTCATCTTTTCTAAGATGTTTTATCAATGCTCTATCAATAAAGTAAAATTCCACAGGGCCAAACAAAAGCACTATATGAACCTTAAAGTTTGTAGGACCTGTTTATTTAAAGTCTCAGTACTAATCTTTTATTAACATAGACATTTCATAGAATTAGACTAAATAAACTGATGAACAGGTAAAAAAATTGAATAGAAAAGAGTTCTGCATTTTAAAAGGCAGCTACATATGCAAATTTCATTATTTAAATTAAAATGTCAGTACCTTCAAAATATTTTAATGATTCCAAGTTCATAATGAAAAAAATTATACCAAGGCTGGGGACTGATAAAGAATTCTAAAATCTTTCTAATTCACTCTACCAAATGCAATTTAAAGTTATTAAATTTCCAATGCTTCAGCCTCTGTATAAACCATTATTCTGGTAGAAAATTAAACACTGAACTATAATCTACTTCCATTTTTATGAGAAAAACATATTGAACAAATTTACCCAAACCATCAGAGTACAAGATATAATATACATTAGAAAATTCATTTCCATGCACTGTATGACTAAAATCCAGAGACTCAGAGCAGTACTACCCCAGTAATGATAATTAAGTGACAGCTATCACCAATAAAGTGGAATTCAGGAATCAACAATGAGAACCTGTAAACCTGCAAATTAATGCAACATGTAAACTTCTACTGAAGTTGCATTAATTGTTAGGAGAAATTATGTGGACGCTTTAGCAACCTTTTTTCATTAATCTGGCAGGTTTGCCATGAATGCAGAACAGGGAGAAATTATACAGAATACAGCCCCTATTTACTTTCAAGGTTTTTACTCAGCTACTGAACAACAGAAACCTACACTGCCAAACACTGCATTTGTTTTCATTTATTTTACTGGCATAAAGTAGGGTAAAAAAAAAAAGATCACTAGTTGTTATGTTTCTTCTAGCATTGACTCCAACTGCTCTGCATTTTAGAAAAACTTATCTTACCAGGCGCTTACACAACCAGTGCTGTTTGCTCTTTACTGACTCTCTGTGGCTTTTCAAAAGGACTTTGAGATGTTGGGTTTAATTCAAGAAATCCTATATGGTACAGTGCCTCTTATCTGAGAAAAGTAAGGGTATAAGTTGATTTCTTAAATTATTGATGTGAGTGCCTTTCTTACATTCCCAGCCACCATAGCTTCAAATGCCTTCAAATATCTTCAATTTCTGCATGTTCCTATACTTTATTAATATAGCACTTTTGCTGCTATAATACGTCAATATACCATTTAACTTCTTAACAGCCAATAATCTTCATGGACTAAAATCACGTATTTCCATGGCAAATAGTTTGTCGGCAGCAGATATGGAAGGTCTTGCTTACAACCTGATCACCACTGTAGAACTATAACTGGCTCTATATTTTGCATAGCAAAAATAAATGTCAATATCATATCTGTTTATGTGATTATCCAGTCAATGATTTATTGATTATGAGCTATTCCTCTTCAAGACAGTTCCATCTTTCAGCCACTGAGGTGGATACACATAGTGGGGAAATTCAGATTGTATGAAAAAAACCATAAACCTAATATTCCATAACTTTGAAGTGCTCAGCAGCCAAGCAGACAAAAAAAAAAAATCATTGTTTTGTGACTGTCCGGATAAATGTGAGATTTGACTTGGTTCTATTTTCAGGACATGTGGAGCTTGTCCTCATACAGATATAGAACTTCCACATATATATCTATATACAGAAAGTATGCATACAGATACTTTCATTTCACATAAATACAGTGTCTTCCTGTTTTTATGTTGAGAAGTGATTTATTCTGGTGATAAAGTATTGGAGACTATAAGTTACACAAAGAGCTCTCTATACTTAAGTTTTATACTTAGTATAATACTTATTCTTAATAAGCTCTCTATACTTCTTTGTTCTTCCATGGAGTGCTTATTTTCTGATCTTTCTAATGCATCTTGGACATTCACTCAAAAGTACAGCACATTGATGCCAAGGTCAAATTTGCTCATTCGGTAATGTTAAACATTAGTATTGGAAAGTCTGGAAAATTAAGTCATGAGCACTGTCAGTTATTCCGCCTGGGGTAACTGGGACGTGACTGGGTTTTGAAAACCTTCTGAAAAATTGAATTTGAAAACTTGTTCTAAGAAATTGCTATTCTGATTAACCTGGTGAAATTGCAAGGCTAGAGACAAATGAAAAATGGCTTTCTGAAAAGATTCAGAAGATGCAGACTCAGATTAATTTTTTCAGGGAGGTTGTTTGTTTTATTTAGATAGAGCAAAACTATGAAACTTACCAAGATCTAGGTAGATGCCTGGAACAAATGAGTTGAGAAAAAACATAAGAATAACACATCCCAGCACAGTCAGGCATTTGATGAGAAGAATTTTGTCTGTTATTCTGTGCTGTAGACAAATAGACACAAAAATGAAATTAATAACTGTTTTAAAGAAGGAGCTATCTATCATGCACAGAGTTCACAAAAGCATGTGTGAAGTACAAACTGCTGTTCCTGCACTGTATATTCTTCTGCAGCATAAAAGACAGAACTACTTAGATAGTTTTTATAGATATGCATCTTATGCATACCTTTGAAAAACACACATATGTGGCCCAATGCATTTTAAGAGATACAACTATCTAGCACCTTCTGTATACATTCAGCTGTGTTCAGCCACCCCCATCACAACCTCATTCCACTAGGAGAAATAGGGTTGAAACGTAATTCCTACCTCAGAGGCTATTCTAAGCACCCTCTGGTTTCAGGATCCTTCACAAAATCACCCTTTTTTGAAAACCTATAAACTACCCTAGAGGTCAAATTTTTCATGTCCACTGTACAGGTCTCATTGACATGCCAAGCCCATCATCTCTATGGAGTTTCTGTGTCCATGCCCAGCTCCTGCTTCCCGGTGCCAATCCTCCTTGTGCCCTCAACTCCTCAGACTCAGCACCTTCTTTTGTGTCTCTGCTTCTCTGCTCTGATCTCACTTTCATCACCAATCCAGGGAGTCACCTTCTCCCAGACTGAGTTCCTCCCCTGTTTAGAGTTTAAAGCTCTACCAAAATACAAGTAAGTCTCTTAAAAAAATTCTGTCTCTTATGCAATGCCTTGAAAATGGTGTAAAACCTTGTAAGCAAATCTGTTGGGTTTGCTGTGGTTTGGTATGACACCTAGGACAGGGGGCTCCAAGTCAAGGACTTGAGCTCTCAGAGACAGGTCTGGATTCATTAATGATGCCAGTGACATAGGGAGATTGTGACATTTAGACAATTAAATTTAGGAGACATTAATCCCACTACAGAGTTTGCATCTCCTCAGTTTCAGTACAAGGACCTAGGTGGTGTGCATGTGTGCTCAGTTAAAAAAAACATGATTAATCCAAGCAGTTTATCCCTACTTGAATAATAAAAGCAGTAATGTCACAGTGTAGTAAATTAGAGTCAGCATTGGGTGCATTAGGAGGAGTGTACTCTATCATTATTCATTACGGCTGTAAACAACCTATTGACACCTCCTGATCCCTTCTGTCCACAGATTAAAAATTTAAGAAAACTGTGATGAATCATTTATTGATTCTTTAAGTTATACTTTTCTAAGGAACAAAAGTATAAAACCTAACAAAACCCCATGATAAATAGCCTCACTATCAATAACCTTGTCCCACAAGAAGCTAGCCCCCCTGGCCACCAAGATTTCTGCTATCATGAGAGATTCCGTTACATTCAAAGCACTATCTCTATATAAAAGCATAGCTTTATTTACAGGAATACTGAGAAGAACTGCCATCTACTTACTTTTTTCTGAAGTTCCTGAATATTTGTTTCCCAGTTTTTATCTTCTTGTGAAATTTGCCTGAAAGAAAATGACACCTGCTTTTTTCCAGAGTGAAATCAGAGCTCTGTCAAGAGTGTTGGAATAAATCCCTTCATAACATATAGATCACCTCTTTCCCCATGTGGAATAACTCATACCACAAAGGAGTTGTGGCCTTCTTACAGCCAGCAGCAAAATTCCCACGAGCATTCACTTAAGGCTCCATTTTGTAACAAGCTCCACTAATACACAAACCCATGGAAAGCCACAGGCTGGGAATGAGCCAGACTCCAGGGTATGGACCTCAGTATAGGATGTGGCTATCTGCAATATGTAGGTCTCTAAGCAGTTTCAGGAGCTGATATGTGTCCCGCTGGATAAAACAAGGGTTGTGCGCTAACATTAACAAGTCAGAACACTTATGTTTCACATTTGCATTTTATAATGAAGTTTTTAAGATCCAAATAAATTTATCATGTTATCGGCATAGTCAGCCCTCCAGCAAAAAGCCTTGGGGTTTGCAGTTTAGGAGTACTGTTGTTAATGCTAATGAATTTTTACATTGCTGTAAATGTGCTGTGCTAGAGGAATCCCAGTTTTCAAGATTAAATACACAATTTTTATTTATACTTCAGAAGTGCCTTTTTTAGTATAAAGTCTAATATTCTGTTACAATCTTTTGAAAAGGTGGCAATTTTCACTGCCTTTTTTGTCTTTAAGTTTTAATACTGTCACTCAATTCAGAGTACACAATAATAGCAAAGATAAAGTAAACAATCTTATTACTGGGATAGTTTAAGAAAGCTTATTTACCTTTACTTGCTCATATTAATATGTTTATTAATTAAAATTAATTATTACAGTTTCACTTTAGTCAATTCACATTCAAAATATTTATCACTGCTATTCTCAGTCATCAAATCCTATGGCATAACATCTGATTTCAACAGAATGTAAACAAAACAAGGTTATAATTTTTGTTAGCTGTAGTTTATATAAACTTCTTTTCTATAAATAATATATATCGATGATTATGTCTTCACTCAGATTCACACTGAAAATTTGATTATGAAATAATTTTAAAACACAGCAATTCATAGGTGACATGTTTTTCAAAATCAACCATTCACTAAAGAACGCTTGAGGTTTTCAGTAAAAAAAAAAAAAAAAAAAAATTACAGTATTTTACTGGCTGGAGCCACAACTGCAAGGCAAATGTGATGACATATTTATGATCTTTTTAAACCTAAAGCTACCTGAAATTTCAAGGCCTTTAAATTCGGGTTACATTGGTATATATTTTTCCAGGCTTTGCACATCAGTTTTGTCCTGAAATACTTTGCATTTTACTCAGACTGCAGGTGCAGCAACATGCATCTGATCAAGAAAGCTAAGAACATAGTTCTCATCCCAGTGAGGATGCCCAAACCCTTTACTTTCAGATATTACAAAATTTCTAGGTATGAGCCCTGAGCTGGCTGAAGCAAACAAAAATGTTACCATGATATTAACAAAGCCACGCTGTCATTCCTGGCTGTAGACTAAGATGAGCAGGAGCTCCCTGATGATCTAACAAATGGCCTGTGCCCGCAGCTTGTCCCCACCAAGGGTCAGAGCAGGCGAGGTGGAACTTGTTGGTCCTTGCTTACCTGTGAAATGTCCTCAGCTTCTTCCTCAGGAGCATCTCCAGAGTCAGCACCTTCTGCATCAAGAGGCATTTCACAGCAGTCTCCTCTCTGCTGGCTGGGTTAATGCGCTGTGCAGTCAGTCTCCAAACATAGATCTCATGTTTCAACTCTGAAAAGAAACAAAGTTCCTTCAACGTAAGGTCCAATCCGTATGAAACCAGAGATGCACAAAATACATGTAATGTGCCCTGGACTAAAAGCAGTTAAAACTATTGGGATGACTTCCCACAATTTTCCAGTTAGGAAGCTGCTTTTGTTATTAATTTTGCAGAGCTAAAGGGAATGAAAAATGAATAGAAATTTTTCAAAATTTTAAATAAATTAATCTCAAAGTCCTTTTTCAAAGAAAAAGAAGTACTGTCTTCAAATGCTTGCAAATGCTTTCAACAAGCTTTAGGGCTGAAACTGTAGCACCTTCATTTTTCATCAGAAAATAAACTGTCAGCATACATTATTATACTGCTAACAAGATGCTAGTTCACTTTGTAGTTAGGAAGCAAATACTCCTTCACTGCACTCAGAATAGACAGCATGTTTCCATTCACTCTATGTTCATACAAGCAATTTTATCGATGTAATGCAGAAGTGAAATTTGGCACTGACTAAAGGAATATTTTTTAATAATATTTTATTGGTTTCCTAAGAGGATTTCATTCTTAGGCACTGAAAATATGTGTAAACACACCTTCGTGCTGGCCTGGATGATATCTGATCCTGTGTAAATTCAGGCAGACTGATTAACACTTTGAAATCAGACTCCAAAATCTTGTCAGGATTTTCAGTCCTTTTAATTTTTTTTTTTTTTTTGCCCCAGTATTGACAAGGCCTCAGAAAATTATAAAAAACACCCTTAGTTCCTGTTTAAGAAGGGTACACTGAAAAAAAGCTTTAAATTTTACAGGAAATAACTAAAGAAATAAAAGCAGAATATTCATTCAGTAACCGTGTGAGCAAATGCTTCCTGTTGAAGCAACCAGATGTTTCCTCACCCTTCTTTTCTCTTCCACTCAAATTTCATGTCATTGGAGACAATGTGTCAAGGATTCAAGGCTTTATATCTTAAAATCCCTGTTCAATCAGCAAATTGCTCTTATCCTAAAAAAAATTGATGTGGAAGACTTTGCATCATGTAAACGAACTGTATGCATTATTTATAAAAAAATACATTATGCAATAAGAAAAACTTAAACACATTTTGATGTAGACAGTGATGTTAACTTTTTCTGCTGTGAATCCCTAATGGTTCATGGTATCTGCTATCAAAAAGAGTACTAAATGTGTTTAATTCCCCACTTTCCTTTGTGACTAAGTATTTATAATGATAATATAGAGTGAATCATGTAAAGATTGACCATCACAAGGAATTAGACTTGACAGAACTCAAACATTTAAAAGAAAAATTGTATCCAGAGTCTGCATAGTTGGGGGTGGAAAAAAGGGTGGTCTGAACAGGAACTGACATTTTGCACAGTTCCTGTCTATAGAGGAGTACTTATCAGCCAAAGTGGTAATGTCTGCCTAAGTTTCACACGCAAGACCAGAAACAAAAATTTATACTATTGAAAACCCAGTGACTATCGTGGGTTATTCAACAACTAGTGCTCAGCTAAAGCTCTTCTTTCCAGAAGGGGTTAACAGCTGAACCACAGATGTCAAAAAGGTGCAGAATCAACCACTTTCCTTCATAATACATTTGGTGAATCTTTCCGGGAGCATAATCTGACACAAAACTATATTAAAACATGGATAGGTTCTGCTTATCAAAGCATCCATGTGACTTTGTGTGGAGACCCTCTCCTGATCATCATTCACTTTTGCATCGACATCTGTAACACACAAATATATCAGCAGTAATTTTCCACTCTCTCCCAGAGGAAAAAAACTCCCTTCTGTACCACTTTCTTACATGATTTTTGAGTCAGTTGGACTGTAGCTTTGAAACTGTCCTCAGTCCAAGAGAGAGTGTAGTTTTGTCTTTTTCTCTGTCAAATGTTCATGAAGCATGATCATCCAGCTTGCTAGTCTACTTGCCTATAGCTCATCTTCGCTGCAACAACTTTTCTGATGACATCTGTTCATCCTGCCATAGCATTTCCCCCCATCCTTTCCAAGTGAAATTTCACCAAGGGTTTTGCTGATAGAGGGAAGCTGAATCATTCACCATCTGAGATGAAAATCCCTCACAGCTATTGTCATACAAAGAATCTTTATCTTCTCTCCTTCAGAAAAAAGCAGCTATCATCACTGGGGCTGTGCCACAAACAAACCCACAGAGTGGAAAGCAGCATGACTTGGCATTGCAGGTTCCTGTTCTACATCTGAAGTGCCTGGGGGCTAATCTCCAGGGTGAGAAAGATCAGTCTGGTACCTTCTGGTCTATGTTAAAAATAAATGTATGGCATATACACATGGCCTTGATTGTGCTTTTATGTACAGAATGCTTGACTTTTTAGTAATTAGTTTTCTAAACATCCCAAGGATGTGAATATCCAACCTGCTTTGGAATTTACTTCGGAGCAAACTATACTTTGAAAATGAGAACAGTTGATACCTCTTTAATATGATGACTCCTGTTGCAGTAATTATTACTACACAAACCTTTGTGAAGAGGTTTTCTAGGTCACCCCATGGAATTTTCCTCCTATTTCTCTTTCATGCTCACTCTTATTGGGATAGCTCATTGTGGCATCAGGTGATACATATTTATTATCAGTAGCATTTATTTTGAATGAAATATAATGCAAGACCCTGAAGTGAGCGACAACACTGAACATGGACAAAATCCTTTGGGTCTTCTTGCTATACTTCTCTCACTTTATGCCCACAAAATCATTTAGGCAGCAAGCCCCAGAGTCTGGGAACATCTGATATTTTATGACTTACGATGTTACACATGGACAAGGGCCTAATGCAACAGCAGAATCTGATCAATCACTTCAAAATTTGGCCACGACATCCCAAAGGCAGCATTTGGCTGCCAATGAATAGGAAGGTCTCATACCCTGTTTCTCCATGTCCATAAGTTCTCAGATGATATCTAATGGCATGTTACACCAGGGTGAGCTCTCTCCACTCACTCCTCCAACAAACCCAGTCTGCAGGGTTAGCTTTATGGTGGATCAGCCTATTATCCAATTTATCCTCCACTGCTTGGTCTATTGCTAGTAAGCAAAATGGTACATGTATAGCATGGCAGTTTATCATTAAAGCAGCTAAATTAATATTTAACTGCAATTTTAGTCGAAGTAAAGTGATAGAAGAAAAGCTACGTTTAATATGCAGTGATCTGGAGGACAAGAAGACAGGAGAGCTGCAGCTCAGTCAGGCAACTCAGCCCATTGTGATACTAAAATCTTTGTGAACATGTACATTCATAAAGCCCACAAGGCATCATAGCAATATACCTAGCATTATTATTTCACAAAAACTGTCTTTTATTCTTTTTCCCTCTTCTTTTTTTCCCCCAGAAAATCCATTTTACAACAGGAAAATAACGATTTTTGGCTTAGTTACAGGATAAAATAAAGGATCATCAAACATGTAAACCCTATGCTGCAAATCTGTTCTGGTTTGTCATTTATCATATTTTACCATGGAAACCACAAATACAATATGCTGAACCCATTGAATTTAATGGAATTCTTGCTGCTGACCTGGACTGTGACATCTTAGAAAACATTTTCTGCATTTTAGAAAACATTAAGCTTAATTTAAAAATGCATATTATTTCTGAAATCTGACAATTAATAGTCAGATTGATTTTCACTTGAGTAATCACACATTTCCTCCCACCCAACTGCCATAACAAAGAAGACATCCTCAAAAACTGAGTGTAATTAATTTCTGGTTTTAGAATCTGATAAGGCCAGTTTAGTTAATCAAAGATACTCAGAAGAGCATGACCAACCTTGACGAGATGATAAGAACTATCATTAAATGGGAATTTTTAACTGGCACATGCAGTACATGCATTAACTACCTTCTTAAAAGCAACAAAAGTTTGCACTGCTGGGATGTGACTAATAATATGCCAAGCATGTTCCTCTGAATGTTTTGGTTAGGTTTTTTCCCTCCACATGCTATTGTAGTTTAACTATTTTCAGTAAAACAATTATTTTTCTTAGCTAACTTCTCAGAACAAGAATACTTCTGTTTAAATGTGAACTGTAAAACAAATTAAATATTATAAATTCTAGCTTAACCTAGTAATAGTAATACCTATAACTTATAGTAATTTTTAAATCCCTGATATTATGTAATCAGTCCTCTAAACATTATTAGAGGGCAAGTAAGTGTCACCTCCATTTTAAAAGTGCAGAAATTAAATCCAAAAGTGAAAGGCTCTAACTCAGGAAAAAACAAAACAAACAAACAAAATCAAACCACACACACACAAAAACCCAACACAAACAAACAAAAACAAAACAAAAAAGGAAACAAAAAAACCCACAAAACCAACAAAAAACCCAACTGAAATTTTCTTGTCTTTATTCCTTTGAATAGTCCGGTTCATCGACAGTGGATAAAGGTAAGCAGAGGCATAAACATTGCAAGGTCTTCAAAACTACAAGAAAACACGCTTTGTCTTATTCAACTAAATACTTGCAATGGAATGCAAGAAATTTGCACTATGCTGCATAAAGCGATACAGAGCATTTATTTAAGCTTTTCAATTCAGTCCAACACCTGGGGCCCCATTTGTACACCAAAGCACCTAACACCAGCTCTGTTATACAGCATGGGATTGCATCCACTGCACAGGAATTACAGGGTGTCCTCATCCCCGCAGCAGAGCAGATGGAGCCTGGGCAGAAAACTGCAAGGCTCAGAGGGTGCCACACACCTAAGCCACCTCCCAGGAGTTGTGTTCTGGGCAAGCTGAGGTAGGCTGCAGCAGGCTCAGGACTTTGGCTATTCAGAAAGCTGCCATACAGCAGGTATTCTTCAAAAAGCAACTGGAGTTTTTCCTCACTGTGCTTTGGGTTTCTCTCTGTAATTTTAGCCACTGAAAGAACCTACAACACTACAGTTTTAGTCCTGCATTTTGTAAGAGAATAGTCAACTTAATATTTATTAAAGAAGGTTAGATTTCTCATAACATTTCAGAATGGTTGATAAAGACACACGTTACTCTTCAGTTGGTTTATCCCTGAACGGCAGGTGGGTTCTCTCTCTCTCAGGTGATACGGGCTCTGTTCTCATCTCTAAGTCAGACCAACAGCCACAAACTTATTTCGGTCCTTGTGGTTTTGTCCCTTAGTTTCATTTAGTGCAACTCCTCAATCTGTCACAATTACACTTGTATTGGAAACATCATCACAGTGAAAGCTTTCTGCCGCAAACAGAAGCAGACCACGTTAACCTAAATACTTCTTTTAAGCTCTGTATATTAGGAAAATCTTATGAACTTCAGAGCCATCAGCTTAAAATGAAAAAAAATTGTCATAGCTTTGCCAGAGCCCTGTTAATGGAAAGGCCAGGTCTTGCCAACCAGTATATATGTAATGTCACAGTTGAGCTTCAGATACAAAAACAGTGGGGCACAAGTGCTTTAAAAGAAACAAAAAGTATCACTACCTAATTTTTTAACCCCCGTCAGTGACTTTTCTGTACTGATTCCTTCCATGAAAATTCTGTGTAATGAATTGTGAAGTGCTGCTCTATTAATTCAAAATGGCACTATATTATACTTTCTTTCTGCATAAAACAGGTAAGCTGCCTTCTCGTGATGCCTTCATTATCAACGCATTAAGCAAATAATGAGAGATATACTCGCCTTGTTCTGCAATGTCAGAATACTATTTTTATCATCTGAAAACAAGAAATGACAGATCAATGTTTTTCTCTTTCCAAGGGGAATACTCCATCAACTCTAAAGCAGTTCACAGAACATATACAGGAATTTAAGCAAAAATTCTCAAAAATATTTAATGATATAGAAAGCTTCAACCTGTGGCAAGTTAAAAACTATACTTATTTTCATTCCTGATCATTGAAAGAGTTATTGAAGGTGCAAATAATAAAAGAAATTTTCAAAGATAAAGGCATGACCCTGGCGGACCCTGATACATTATCCAAAAAGGAGTATACAAAATGTCTGAAGTCACATTATGACTACCTTTGAAACTGAAACTCTTACAGTTCTTTCAAATAAAAAACACAATATGTACCAGAAAGATGTTATATAAGATACCAAGACAATTAATAAGAAAGCTGAATCTTTTAGTTTAGCATGCTAACATCAACAGGATTCAACTGGATTGCAGAGAAGAGAGTAAAGAAAAAAGAAACCCACAAAAAAACTGCAGCCCACATTTTACTATCCATATTGTTCTTCAAGATTTAAAAATGCGTCCCTTATATTCCGAAGAAATTAGCACACCCTGGATGAAGAGAGCAGAATGCAGGGCATGTTGCAAAACTGCTACTCAGATTGAGCCTAGAGCTGAATGTTTGAAAAGACCTTGAAATATTCTTTTTNTTACTTCATAATTTGCTTTCTGGTTTCCTCACTTGAACCAGCTTCCAAGTGAGTACAGCCCACTACTGGCAGTTGTTAAAATACCTACATAGGTACAGACACACCTCAGGACTGAGATTTGTCAATTCAACTGTGTAATTGATCTACCTCTCACTGATTCCATCAAGAAATGGTCCCTACAGTTACAAATATGTAATTGGTTAAAATAGGACTAAGGACTGTTCTCTGACCCTGAGAGCACACATACTGATGCTACTTAACACCTCATCCTGTGCCCCTGCAGTGTCCTTGTGACCTTGGACATTACTATTATTTTATGTGGGTTTTTTTCAGTTCAGAGTGTCTGAAGCAGTACTGTGGGTTTCTTGCAAGTCATCACAGTGGTTCTTCCCCAGCAGTAAACCTAAAGGTTTCACGTCACACTGCAGGGCATAGCATGAGGGCATAGCATGCACCATACCTACTAGAGAATACAGAGGCCACCCAGATATCCCATTTCCTAAGAAAACAACAAAGCCCTCAACCCATTAACTAGAGCCACCTGTCCAGGGAATCATTCCTCCAGGCAGGCACATCAGAGCTATGACAGGTAAGGGGGTTCACAAGGACAAAGTAATAATAACTGCAGCTACACCATCTATATACCAGGCTATAGCACTGGGCTGTACCATCTCTTCAACTACAACTACAGCTGATGATGCCTGTGCTTGGTCAACCCCATGCATCATGAAGTGCTATAACAGACATTTGTAGTCACTATGGGACACAGAGAGGAAAACTCACTAGACACTGAGCGTTAAATGTTTTTTTCAGTTTTGCCTTATTTTCTTTTTCAACCAACCCCTTTGGTCTGCCATTCTTTGCACAGGTCCATACAAAATGAGTCCCGATGCAAGCAGTACACATTCCAAATCTGGGTACAATGCCTGGGCATCTTGCAGGCATCACAGTCCTGTCAATTGCACAACTGACCTTCCTTAATTATCATTCCCCTACTTCTTTCCTCTTCTAGATTTCTACGTTTCCACTGCTGAATTGGTACCTCTTTTTTTCCCCTTCCTCCTCTCCCTTTTCTTCTCTTTGAGAAGCATCTGTAAGGCTCCACATGGAAGAAAGAAAAATATTTGCACACTCAACTGGTTACCACATTTCACATTATGGGAAACAGCACTGTGTTTTTCACACATTAAGCACTTTACACATGACTGTGATTAATTAGAACATTCCTTCTGTTGTTGGCTTTACATGCTGACTCTCATACTACCATTAGTGTTTTCCCAGCTGCTGCAGACAGTGAGCTACATCAGAGTGAATAATGGGCTCCCCACTCTCCTGGTATCACCCCTCCTCCTTCAAGGGTGGATCTCCCTTTCAGACAGCAAAATAACTGGAAACAAAAGGAAGCAACAGAGGAGAAACGGGGAGCTGGTACCAAAGTTGTTGTGCCAGCAGAAAGCTCTCCCTCTTTGGCAAAAATGGCATGCCACCCACCCTCCTGGGGTAAGAGACCTTCCCAAACACTTATGTCCACATCTCCAGGCTTGATAGCTGAGACATATTGTATTGTTATGCTTCCCAGGAATTAAATAAAGTATTGTTAACCCTTAAGGAAAGAAAAAAAATCTATTTTCAGAGGGGCAGTGGGCACAGTAAGTTTTATTCATCTTACACTCATATATTATTTTTTCTGCTTGCATATTATTTTGTGAAAATGCAGATATATGTGCTTTTTAAACCTCCTCAGCTTACTCTTCTAGCATCTTTTCCTGCAACACACAGAACAAGGAGCAAGTTTATCAGTTGCAAGACTGATCAAAAACTCCTCAAAACATCCCTTCATCCCTAAAAACCATCAGATTTTCTCTCTCATGACTGAGTTCTTCTGATTATTTTTCGTTTTTCATATGCATTGCTTAAAGCCACTGCAGGCAGATAGTGGTTTCTGGGGAGGGAACATGCATTTTTACTGCTGCAAAGGTGCTGCAGCTCAGTCTGAAAGCCAACAGTGACACTGGTAACACGCAGTATTAAAATTAGGCTGACAATGTATCTATAGAATACGAGCATTGTCTGTTTTTAAACTCACCACTAATCCATTCTCAACAAGCTGTGTAGTCTAAAGCAACAGAAGAAAACCCAAGGCACATGGTGCACAGGGGGAAAAAAAAAACCCTGGAGAACAATATACTAATTAAATCTCACATGTCTTGTTTAATTGCTAATTGGGGACAGGGTGAGTGAAGGCTGGTATTTAGTTGATTAAAACAGCTGCTTCAAACAAGTCATTTGAAGTTATCACAGAACTGTCGCAACCTGAGATGAAAGGACTCCTGACAGCACCTTAGAACCCATTCCGCTAATCCAAACTAGGACAGCTATCTCTTGATGGAGCTGCGTTGGTCTCTTTCTCTTCCCTTTTCACTGAAAATTTTCAATAGGAGTGGCTCTTCAGTATTTACTCTAATTGAACAGCTACTGATTAGGTTTGCAGCAAAGGGCAAGCACCTGATTACAAGAACAAGCCGTATACTGATTAGGAGACTGCTGTATCTGAGCAGACTAAGCTGTAAGTAACAAAGATACCAAAAAATGAATTGAGGGAAATACGCTAGCCAGTGTTTCACTAGTACAGGGTTTCACTGGCAAAAACATTATGTCAGTGAATAAACTGTATTTAATTTTTTTTTAAATTAGTTTTTAAAAATGCCATGCATGCTTGATTTCTTAAAATTCAAAAACATGTTTTAAAATTTTATAGCCAAAAGAAAAAAGGTAAAAATTCTATTTTCTAAAATACATATTCACAAAATAATGCTGTTATGTCAAGATCAATATTGCATACAGTCAGCAGAACGAATTTTTTTTTGCTCCTTAGATATTATTTATCTCATGATACCTTGCCAGATGCTACTTTTAGAGATATATATCATAGCTGTAGTTATTCATGGAAACGTTCATGAAGCTATGACTTTTATTAGAAATGAAGAAATTAATAAAAGTAGATTTAATTTTTGTAAATAAGAAAGTTGGGAAGTTACAAAAAATGCTGAATACCAAGAACTTAATAATGTATTTCCAGGCGAAGTAAACATTTTATATAATGATGCATAATTACACAGGATTTTATCTGTGAGGTTGTAAAGGTTCCTCTCTTCCCCAAGAAAAAGATTCTCCTGAATTCTCTTAGAAAACAGTTAAGTAGTACAACTTCTAGAACACCTAAAAAATCTTTTTGGATCTTAATGCTAGGAATGACTTTGGCCCCTAGAGATATAAACAGGTAAGGTGAGTGCACTTTGTGCTGAATGGGCGCTGAAGTCCCTCAAAACCAAATGTCTTCACAACAACTACCTAAGCAGTGAAATCTTCTCTCTAACCTTTTTATCAGATGGGATTCAAGAGACATAGTATAATCCACTGTGGAGAGGACTGTCACTTCTACTTTCCCTAAAGCAAATTTTCCCTGGAATAAGGCAAGGCGCTACAAGTGGTACTTCTTTTGCCTAAGTAAGTTACCAATTATCAGAGAGCTGTCTCTGTGAAGGTCTCTGACACCAGGTTGGTCACCTTGGACTCCCCTTATACCCAAAAGAGAGAAGTAACTTTTGGGGGCTGCAATGTATCTGTTCTATCACAGAAAGCTACATGCGTCTTTAAGAGCACTTATCTTTCTCCACAGCTTACAAATAAAGCCAAGACAGATCAACCGTGTCAAAAGTTGTCCACCCCATGCTAAAGAGATGCCACACACCCAGGTTCAGAGGTGTCGTACAGCACATAAAAACACCTGTTTCATGATTAGTGTGAGCCTGGATCCTAAGTCTTCTGCAGCCAAAAGTGAAAAAAGCATCAAGCCTAGGGAAGAAACAGTTATACTCGACTATCTTTGCACAAAGATTGCTAAGAAATTATACTTCATTAATTATTTCTTACCTCATAAAGAAATTGGGAATGTTTGGGGGTTATTATTAAATTTCATCACTGAAAGAGCCCTAGAACAATAATAAAAGCTTTAAAATAACTGAATAGAAAGACAAAAAAATAAGGGACCTACAAAGTCAACAGTCATCAAAACTGCTTTAACAGCTTTAGGGACTACGGAGGTGAGGTATGTAAAATAACATAGATTAGTCCTACTGAATCGTAGAAATTATGCACCAGGGAAACGTAGGGTTGGAAGAGCCACAGAGGCAAGCTGAAAAGAACTTGGAAAGTTCTACTTCGATGAAATGTCTTTTGCTGACCACAGACCAGGAAAAAAACTGCTGAAAAAAGTCCACTGGAAGAAAACCAGCAGTGAGGGAATGCCTGTCACAAGGGAAACCTGGGATATTTCTAAAGCTATGTTGTGAACTCAGCACCTTGAGCAGATGTTATCTGTTGCAGTACAAAACATTCTGGTATTCAAGCCGATGGCTGTAAAAAATGATGCAAAATATCCGTGCAAATTTTGAAAGATATTTAATAATTCATGTCAAAACCTCAATTTCAGCACCAGAAAAACTAACAATCAGGAAATATCACCACTGAAAATTAAGTCTAAATTATTAGTTGAAAAATTATTGTTCATAGACCAAAGGAGAGTGGGCATGTCTATCTGAAGACAGCATTTTATTCAGTTTCCATTTAGCATATATTCAGTGTAATGATTATAACTTTATTTCATGCTCACACTTACCAACAATTTCACTTGGCTCCTTATTGTAAAGTTTTTTGTTCCAGTAAAGAAGTCTTAGAAAAGGAAAGGAGACCAGAACAACAAGGCAGATACCCACAAACATATGCCCTGTGAAGGCTGCAAAATCCAATCCCTGGAAATAAAAATGAAAACCTACATTAAAAATCACTTATTTTTCTAGGTTATGTACAGGGAATATTATTCATCTATATGTACTTTAGCAATCAAAAATAAATATAAAGCAATAATGTAAGTTCCGAGTATAGTACCTTCTGTATTTCATCTGTTTCAAGGAGACAAGCGACATTGCAATATAATTCAGAGAACTAAAACATAAAATTACAAGTTATTCTGAAACATATTTAGTGTTCCTGACATGGATAGTAAAAAAAAACTCAAACTGGAACATTAACTTTCACTTTTCACTTACTCACTAACTCTCTGAAATAGTTAAATTTTAATGACTAGCTTTTGTATTAAACTGATGACAACACAGATTTTTACGATAATTCTATCTGAACCATTCTTCTACAATAAAAATATTATAATGTCAACATTCTGTTTATTTTTTCTGCCTGGTTAGTAAATGGACACTCTTCTATATATTTTGCACAATAAAACCCTTTAATGAAGGGGTTCTCAGAAAGGTTAAGCAGAACATATTATAAAGGTACAGTTTTTCAAGCAACAAGAATTGTGACAACTTGCCCTAAAATTTTGAAGTTATCCATGCTTTGAGCAGGACATTGGACTAGATGACATCTAGAGACCCTTTCAAATGAATTATTCCATTGTTCCCTATTACACACAGTGTAGTGGATCACGGTTAGCCTTTGGGTTGGGATTTTCTGAAGTAGTCATGACTCGCCTGCCCAAAAGAAGTTATCCTTGAAGTTCCAAGGGGAAATCACATCCAAGTAGTCTGGTAATAAGGAACTGCCTTATATTCACAGAGCAGAGGTTTTCTGAATCAGTGATCCCAGCAGAGCAGCTCTGCGACACTTATAAGAATGCATGGTCCAAGCCCTGGGTAGCTCAGGTTGACCAAATTGAATTTTCAGGGCATCCACTGATTTTCCAGAGACTCTAGCAAGTTAGTGGATCTTCCTGTGACACGCCTCTATGTCTTTATTGTCCCTTGCTTTTTAACTATGAGCTTCCTACAGATCCTTCTGTAATTTCAATGCATATTAAAAACAGCTTCCTTTGCAGCATCAGCTGATTCTACCTCCAGTCTGTTAAGACTTTTGGCAACTTACTACCTTAAATGTGTGTTCTTCTATATTGTCTCCTACTGAAAGAATTTATGAGGAAATTTCCTAGTTGAAATGTCTCTGGTTCAAAAAAGGAAAAAAAAAAAGTTTCTCTATTGCACCACAGGGTATAATAAAAAGACACATGACACAAGAAACTGATTACAGTCATAAAGAACTTTCATAGCCAGATAAAGATTGGTGCTCTTTGGCAAAAAAATTCATAGCTTGCCAATAGTTAAATAAATCTCAAACCATAAATATGCAGACCTAGGATTAGAATTTGATCCTATTAAAAATACAGGTTTAAGCTTCATAAACTAAGCAAATTCATCCTTAGCTGCTTTATAAGAGTAGATTCTTCTACTCTCCAGACACTAAAAGGTGAAACTGTACACCAGCTCATTTGCTGGCCTTTTGCTATAACTCAGCTATAGCCATTTCTTTTATGAAAGCAGAAGGAAGACTCTTCAGGAACTGGAATGAGATTATTTTAAGAATCGGACAGAAAAATGTGACACCACAAAGGAAAATAATGTACCCTCATTCAGTTTGCCTACATAATAGGTCTGCCAGATAGGTGTCTGACATCTCTGTAAGACAGATTTTACAAGTCAATTTTTATAAATGCTTAGAAAGATTGGCCTCAGGGCATCAAGTCAAGATTCAGAGCTGCAGGAGACATTTCTGTGAGGGATGAAATCAACATTCATAACTCTAGGAAATTTACACATAACAATGAATAAAAAAAATTCTGCAAAGTCTCAGTGTTTTTAAGACCTAAGCTCAAAATACATAAAGTCCACATCCTCCATGAATACTTTCTTAAATACATACATTTAAAATTTGTAATAAATGTACTTTTTATATGAGTTGCCTCTAAGATTATACCCAAAAAGAAAGATCAGAAAATTTTGGCAAGAAAAATAAAAACCTTAAGCAAGGTGAACTGGCCTTGGTTGAGAAATTTCTCAGCTATTGACAATGTGCCATTAAACAGTTCAAGAAGTATGTAAAATTAGCTCTCAGTTTTGTATGTCTCTGAAAGAGCATAAAGAGAGGTAGGATGCTGAAAGGAATTAAAGCTGTAAAAACACTGAAGCTACTCTAGCCAAAATAACAATGCCTAAATTTAACTAGAAAAAAAATTGTCCTCTAAAAGACAAAATGACACTGAAACAGCTGGTTGAGGAGCAATAATGTAATTACGAGTGGTCAGAATATGCTCAATATAGAATTACCAGAATGAGGAAAATTACTTTTGCACTCAAACTAGTCTTACAAAAAAAGCAGTGGAGATGAAGCTTTTCTTAGCTAACAGCAACATGCCATGAAGATGCCAAGGAGCCAAGTATGATGGTAGAAATTGTCTGTGAAGATACACAGGCATAAAGATAAATACTAAAGTAGGAAATAAAAATTATAAATAGGAACCCAAAGAATTCTTGGTAACTCTTGGGTTTAAATACGTGTCTCCAACCTATGTTAAAGGATTTTGAATTTAAGGAAGTGGCTCATTGCAAACAAACACAGATGTACAAAGTCATTTGCCTTACATTTTTATTGTCACAGCCATTTCAGAGAAAAGGAAAAACCTGTGCTTTGTTACTGCAATGCCACAATGCTGAAGCTTCTAAAAAAATACAGCACAAGAACTATGCCACTTGAAACCCACAAGACTATTTTCTTGATGAAGAAAATCACATCACCCTAGAAGGCAAACTAAAATGCAGAAGTTAAGAAGGAGGGCTCAGATCTGACTGATAGCTGAAAGGAATTAAAATGAGATAGAGATCACAATACTCTTAAAAAAAATCAGGATTAACACAGCTTTATGATATGAGCTGATGTAGATAAGCCTTAAAAGTGATTTGCAGACACCATCACAAGAGGGAAAAAAAACCTGTCTACTAGATTTTTTGGCAACCTATCCAAGAGCTTACCCAAACTTTTCAAAGAGAGTAGCTGGGCTGAGGTTCTGGATTTTGTTAAGTTTCATAATATCACCCCATTGATCTTTCTTATCTGAGATCCCTTGGGAAATAGAAAACATGCTACTCTGCTCTTTCCAATTCAGCTGAAACAAATAGTTTTCCAACACAAAGAGTGTCTATTTCAGGAAAGAGCTTGCATTGGTTGTGATAATCCAAGACCAGAGTCAGTTATTTCTCCATGCCTTGCTTCTGGCTTTTGTCTCCATTACCTCCTTGCACTGATCCACAAGAGACAGTGAGTGAAAAGGAATCCTGATCATCACTAGCCTTGGACAGCAGATAACCCGTAACCAGGAAGAGGCTGAGGACTACTAAGTGCACTCTTTTTTATGGCTGATATCAGAAGGGCTCACAGACAACCGCCCATCTTGTTGCTTTGGGTTGGCTGCTAAGCACCAGCCTCTCCACAGCACAGAGAATATGCTCTCAGGGAAAAAGTAGACCAGTTTCACACCAGACATTGTCAGGTAGCTAGGAGCCAACTGGCAGCTTCTTGGAGATACCAAGATGGTGGCACAGTTCCTTCATCAGTTGCTCCCACACCCCAGAAAGGACATGCAACATTTCCACAAAGCAAATGTTCATACCCTTTGTGGCTGTGGATAGCACATTTTGTACCTCCCAAGCCCTCTGCACTGCTGGGGCCAGGATTCAGCATCATAAAAACATATTAAAGTGCTCCACATGTCTGCTGCATACAACAAAATGTCATTTTCACAAGGATTTTCTTTTCCTGAACAATAGACTAGAATAGAATTGACATGCACAATAGGCAAGAAATATTTTTCTTCCAGGAGATTTCAGTCTATCAGATAAATACAAAACATGCTTCAAATGTCCCTTACTTGAGGCTACGCTGATTGTGCCAAATTTCTCCTGTTCCCCAGTTGACAGAAAATCTGAAGATTTTGTTGTAGCAAGACAACAGCCTAAAGGTTCCACTGCCTACAGATTCAGAGCTGAAACAGTGGGCATCTTTCCTAGGTTTACAGTTTAAAATGCAAAGTCAAATATATCAATTTCCTATTAGGAAAGGGTATTATACTGTTTTCCTAAAATGCTAGCATTTTATCATCTTGGTTATTATTTTTTTTATTGCTTTTGGAGATATGAAGTTAAATTCTAGTAATTCAGACCTTTCTGGAAGAAATCTGCCATTTTAGAGTGAAGAGATAGCAAAAGTTATAGCTAGGTGCAGCAAATTTTGTGCTTCTAGCCAAAATGCCCTTTACTTAATATTTTAAAACTAATAAAATAAGGAAGAGCAAGAGTAGTTTCTACACTGTTTTAAACATCCCTTCTAGCTGAGTGACTGAGATCTACATTCTCTCGGGAGCGCTGCTCATGGTGTCACTGAGACAGAAATCACTGATGGTCTAACCCAGTTACATGAAGATGTTTATATCAGACACTGATGAACCTCCTTTTTTGTTTTGCAGTATACTCTTCAACAATTACTACATGCAGAAATAGGAAAAAATCTGAAATCAGATATAAACCCATAATTTTTTTTTCATGTACTTTACCTAGGACTTGACTTTTTCCTGAGAAAAGGGATCAGTGAAACACGGCCAGAAAGGGTAAGTTCTACAAATTAATTAAAAGTTTTAACAAGCTTAAGAAAACCCAACAAAAACAGCCCAGTAAACTACAGGAATCCATTTCACCAGAATTCTCTCTTCTGTTTTTCAGAAGTATCTACTGTCATTCATAAATCTTTGGCATCACAATTTTTCATTAAATAGTATCAACTACTATCACACCACGCTAAATTTCAGCATGAAGGCTGAAAGTCTCTAAAAGGCAGAACAGGAGAACCTGATGTCTGTAGTTTTCCAGGGAATTCCTGTTAAATGGCAGGAATGACTCTGAGTTGGATGCTGAAACCCCCAAATACTCAGCAACCATCAGATTGACAGCACAAGCCTTATCCCATGCTAACAAAAACAGTAAATGAAAGGATGTCATCCAGTGGCCAGCACATGCTAAAACTGCCTTTGCCCTTATCATTACCTCTTTTAGGCAGATTAAGTGGGGCTAGATACACTTGTGCACATGTTCATCATTGCTATGTTCACACCACCATTTTGCTCTGGAGACCTATTTGACATCCATTCTATAAAGAATTTGTAATCACAGCCTACGCTTAGAGCACAAGCAACATCCAATTTCAAAGGTGTGATTGTAAATCTATGTGAAGTTCCCAAATACAGAGGACTTGATGTTCAACCTTTCTGAAAGCAATGACCATATCCAAGTTTCGTGCTCTATTGTAAATATAAAAGTGGAGTTCCCAAACTCTGAAGCACACATCCCTTCAAGTTAAAAACATAATTTTGTTAACAATGGCTACTCTGTAGCAGCACTCTGAAGATAATAAAACACTAAGTTTTATATTCACTGAACAAGTTTTCCATTTGCTTTTAATGAAAACTCTTATTTTCCCTCCCTAAAATCACAACACAAATGCTATCTTGTGAAACTTCTTCCAACTCCAACTAAGAAGAAGCAAGAATAAAACAAATGTTCCTCTCCCATTATGCAAATGTTCCACTGATTCCAGCCATGATGGTAGGGAATATGTCAGGATTATAAATTAACCATAGCTACAAAGGAAAAATCCTCTTGACATTCATTTGCACCTCAAGACAAATAGAGAGACTTATCACTACATTTTAATGAGCAAAATGATACAAAAGCCTTATTTATTGAAACATAGTTTAAATAAAATATTTTAATGTGATGTGGGTTTCCCCCTGAACCTAGGGAGGAACATCTATCCAGTACTGCAGTAAACAAAGAATAAAGCATTTCTAACACTGTAGCCCCAAATCAGCACCCAAACTAACAAGGCTGAACTTCATTTTTTATTGATTTAAAATCCAAGGTTTCCTGAGAAAGTGTAAACTTGTATAATATTTTACTTGGCTGTATTTAGATGTAGCTGTATAGCAGTAAAAATTCAAGAAGACTGGTAAAATTCTCCTCATGATAGCACCTAATAAAGTAGAAAACTCCAACTTCTACAAAATGCAATTCACTATTCAACTTGCAGGGGAAGTTGTCCAAGTACTTGTGTACTTTCTGTGCAAAAATAACACTGAAAAGGAAGTACAAGAGGATGAAAAATGGAATTTCAATGAAAATATCAAGTGGAAAAAGTTCCTAAAATTCCTAGAATATCCAAACCCATGGCCATAATGGTAAAAAGAGGTGAAAACCAGGTGTTTTCTGTAGAAAACATCATAATAGATAATATAAAAAATTACTGCATGAAGGTCTGTTTCCAAAATGTCATTGCTGCATTAGAGAACTTTTAGCACAGGAACAGTTCATTAAAAAAAAAAAAAAAAAAAAATTTTACTTGGTACTAACATAGCAGGCTTCTCATGCATTTTAGGCACAGTTTTGTTGCTGCTCATAAAACCCTTCTTCACAGCAGCTTTTGCTAGAAGTAATTTTAGAAACAAGACAACAATGTCTATGTTTCTCCTGATTAAAAGAGAGCATGCCAGAGCAGGTGGACAAAATCAAGCTATTAGTTCAACAGTTCAGACTGTAAGAGGCCAGATGGTCCAGCTCCCTCTTGGCTTTATCCAGTTACTGCTCCCAGTGCTCTCCCAAGCAATTCTCCTTTAGAAGGGGTGAGCCCTCTGCAGTGAGGATGTAAGCCAGACCATGCCACTCTGCCTCAGAGTTAAGGGTAGGTCTCTGACTGTCTTTTATTTATATACAAAAATTTAACAGTTGAGATATAGACAAGAAGCAGTGCAAGTGCTATGGTCCTGTGTTGAAGTATTTTATTACATCCTTACTTCTGTGATGCAACAAAAGATCTGAAAATAAACCAGCGTGAAAACATCTGGAAATTTTTTTGTGCTTGTTTCAGGTACAGAATTTGCCACACATAGTGATACATATTTGCCAGCATATTTATGCATCTGAGTCCTCCTAAAAGTATCAATATCTCATTCAAGAGAAATGTAAAGT
The DNA here is from genome assembly GCA_013396735.1 of Grallaria varia. Lineage (NCBI taxonomy): Eukaryota > Metazoa > Chordata > Aves > Passeriformes > Formicariidae > Grallaria > Grallaria varia. The sequence goes on from VWZG01005611.1 coordinate 46,654, forward strand.
TGTTTCTTTTCTATGTGAATGCTTAATTATTTCCCATGTTTATATACACTACTAAAAGTTCTACTGAGATGATGAATTTCTGAGTATCTAGGAAAATGACCTGTATGGCAAGTGCAAATTATTCTCTTTTAGATAACAAGTTTTAAACAGTTGCAAAGATTTCATATTTAGAATGTAAAATGTAGCTATCAAATCCTCAGCTGGGAATATTAGTCTTCAAAATCATCATCCAAACAAGCCAATTGCAGCACATTTCAAATATTTTGATGGTAAATATTCAGTTTATTAAATACTATGAACTTTCAAAGACGTCTTCCAGCCTGGACAGTAGTTACTTAATTTGAGTGTATTCAGTTAATTAGAAGAGATCTTTCTTTCATAGAGCAATAGAAACATAAGTGACTCCAAATAAATAAGAAAGAAAGAAAACCAACCTAGGATTTTATACCACAATTCCCTCATCCCAGTTGCAGAGGTATTTTCACACTAGCTCAATTTACACTGTATTTCTTTTGCTTGCTTGATTGATTGATTTGTGGGGTTTATGACACCTGGCCAAACGAGAAAACACATGCCTTGCTCCTTATAGATGTGCCCATTAGATAACTGCCCTTTCCATCGGTGGTGATGCAGGGGGAGGAGGAGGACAGCGCTGTCCCTCCCTGGTTGGGGCTGCCCCTCGCATCCTGAGCAGGCTGCCTCCCTGCTGCCCCACAGCAATCCAGGGGCAGGTGATGGGAGACAGGGCCACAAGCAGAAGGGGGACTTGATGCCCTCATGTTCAGGGATAGCAGGGATAGCTGAGAGCACAGTAAACTCATGCAAACAGCAGCTCCATGCAGATGCTGAAGGCTGCAAACACGAACACCAGCCAGCAGCAGCTCTGCCTATCCACAGGGCAGAGAGGGCCATGAGGGTGGGAGGAGATGGTGGGAATGGGATGTTCGTGCTGGCAGGTGTCTTGTGTTCCACAGTCCCACCCAGCCTTCCCTTTGGCACCAGATGCCCAGCAAACAATAGAAGAGCCAAGTGCTGGAAGTTAAAGTCTGTCACTGCAGCCTGGAGATACCAAAACATTGGCCAGAGGTGGGAGCCAGCTGCAGCCCGTGCTGCATGGGAGGAGGCCTCACCCTCCTCCATATCTCCTGTCCCCTTGGACTGCAGTTGAAGGATAAAGTGCCTCATGTGTGGCATAGGCGACACAGCCTCACACATTATGGGTTTTAGCATATGGACAATTTCTGGTTTGAATGGCAGTAAAGGAATTGAATTGTCTCATTATAATTAACTCTTGAGAGAAAGCCTATTCTGAAAAAAAGGATTTTCTTCTTCATTTTCTTTTTTTCTTTTTTTGCCAACTTGTTGTCCCCTCTGCACCTCTATGTTGTTTTGCTTCTTTCCTCACTTTGCCACTATAAAAAAATCCTCACCAAAAACAACAACAAAAAAAAGGAAACTGGTATTCTCGGTCCATATCCAAAAGTCTATTCTTCATCACTATTTTGGTGCCAAAAGATCACTCTCTTCTGTCTGATCATCCTACTAAGAAGGAAATAGCGTGGTAGAAAAAGTGGATTATGTTCTGTTTACATGGCTATCTGGGGGAAAAGAAGGATCAACACTGCATATGTCAACATCAATACTTAATTTTAGTAGCCAAAACAGACTGAAGTACATACTCTCTTTCTCAGCTCCTGCTTTGAAACAATAATCACATTCGGAGGATCCCCAACAGCAGTGGCAGCCCCTCCAATATTTGTGAAGATTACTTCTGCAATCAGGACGTGCCTAGGATCAAGGTTAAGTACTTCACAGAGCCTGTGGTAAAAGACAAATTAACTTCTTAGCCTATGCATAAATTACCTTAAATCTTAAAATGTATAAAAATTACGATATTCAGTCATTTCACAGAAAAATGGCAGGATTTTAAACTCTGTGTTTTTGTGTGTGTATATCGTTAAACTTTTTATTGTGCTACATTATACGTGCTACAATAATTATAGCAATATAAATGAAAAATTATATATATATTTTACATTTCTAATGTAATAATTAACATTTACAAAATTTGCGCATTTTAAAAAGACGTTCATTAAAAGTAATCAACTATTACAAGGGTTGGACTACAAAGAAAACAGCATTTCAAATTTTCAGCATCGTACAGCTTGTGAAACCATGGTCCCCGAGCTACACTGACCTATGGAAAATATTCTGGGCAGCCACAGGCTCTGCACTCAGCAACAGTGATTAACTTTCTTGTGGGGAGCATTGATAGAGGATTCGCAAGGCCACCAATTGACCATGAATCATGTACTAGAGACCTCAGCCTAGGTTTATTCTGTTACTGTTTTTCTCCTTCTATAAAGCTTGATCATGAGTATTTCTGTTGGTAATGAAACAAGAGTCAAAAATACACATCCTTCATTATTTTTAAAATATCTGAATCTTTTTAGCAGTCCAAAAATATTCAATGCTTCTTTAGTAAGATGGTGCTTTGATATGAAAAAGTAAAATGTTTCTTTAATAAAAAGCCCCTTAAAGTGCTCTGGCAAATACTGAGGTTGATTCAGTAACCTCATCAGCCGTTTCAACTCAGAGCCCACTTACACACAGGAATCTTCACACAGATCACTTCAACTCGCACAAATTACTTTTACGCACAAACCCACATAACCCACTCAATTCTGAAGTAGACATTTGACTTTAAACTTGGGCTAGGCTAATAAAGTTAAAGTCAAACCTAAGCGCTTTGGAATAAAAAAGTAATTGTTTTCCTCCTCACAGCTTATCAGAACATTGCTCCAGAATGTAAAGATGGAGGCCACACTTTAACTATTAACCCCTCTACCTAGGAGGGGATAGGGGAGAGGGGGCAGCAAGAATGATTTCTCAGTATTGCTCTTGCTGCAGCGCTGACACTCATTTCCCTGAAGGAAGGGTTGAGCTTCGCTGTTCAGTCTAAGCCTGTAGTATTAAAACCTATTTTTCAAAGAGGAGAGAGTGTATTGCACAAAAGCTTAACTTGATTCACTTATGTTATCACCAAGAGTGTCAATTTAAAACTCAGAAAAAAACCCAGTCAGATGACATATATATCAGCACATAAAAACTCCAGAAAATAATAACTGTGCAAAATTACACTATTTCCCCAATAGCATGAAATCATTCAGTTAAAGGATACTTTGCAGTATAACTGGTCCAAATGTATCAACTGTGGTACAAGGCCTCAACTATATTTGTAATTTTAACTCCATTCAGTGCTCCTCAATTTCCGAATATTTCAAAATATAACCTTAACTTTTCTTGATGATTCTTTCTTTTTGATGGACCTATTGATATCTTTAAAAAGCAAACTCTGACATAAGTCAGGAAAGGCTAAGCCTAAAGTATAAAACCATCAGAATGCATTAGCTATATGGCAGGGTCACACTTCTTCAGTTTACTTGACCTGGTTATATAACTCCGCATGTAAAATCATTAGCCTTCTCCAATTCCAAATTAATAAGTATCTTTAAAATAAACTGCAGCTAAAAAGTGGTAGGTATTACTTTTTTTATCAAAACAGGTATCATATTTTATGCCTCATTAAAGGAAATAGAAAGCCTTATATTCATAGTCAGTATGATTTTCTGCAAGCTTTATCTCCATGGCAATGATTGCACAGTGCAACAAAGTGAAGCTGTAGACAATGGTAGTAAGATTAAAAAAAATTAAAAAAATAAAATAAAATAAAAAAATTTTTAAAAAACAGCGTGAAGGTCTTTGAACTAGGCAATTATTTCATTTTAGTAAGTGAGATAAAATTTTATTTTAGCTTTGATAGTGATTCAGATACAAATATTTCCCACATACTGCATTTGCCCTTCTTCTGTGTTACAAGCTCATTTAGTATAAAACTAAAGTACTTAGTATACATTTAGTATAAAAGTCCATTACTTAAAGTGAGGCTACAAAAGCAGAGGAGCCTCTTCACAAGGATCCACGTGGAGAAGACAAGGGGCGACAAGTATAAGGGAGACACTTCATCTTAGCATAAGGAAAAAAAAATTTCATGGTGATAGCAGTTACCACTCGAACAACCTCCCCAGGGACATGGTGGAGTCTCCATCACTTGATGTTTCCAAGATGTGACTGAAGAGTGACAGATAATCTCATCTAGGCTTCCTTTCCCATGAAAGTTTGGACCAGATAATCTTTCCAGGTCCTGTCAACCTGGGCTATTCTATGATTCCTTGAAAACACAATAAATGGTACAGTAGCTATGCCTGTGAAAAGCTTTCATGCTACATTGACGTCTGGATTTCAATCCATTCCCAGTTACAGAGCATGGTACTATTAACACCAAGGTTGCATGATCAATCCCTTAAGAGTTGGACTCAGTGATCCTTGTGGGTCCCTTCCAACTCAGAATATTCTGTGAAATAGTGTACTCAAAATATTCTGCAACGCAGCTAAAGAAAATTTGGTGTTCAATAGTTCCAGTGCTGCTTACTGCTAGAGGTGCAATAATTGATTAGGGTATGGCAAAGTGACTTCTTGAAAAGATTATCAGACAGAAGACAAATGGAGCTTTCAACTACCAGCTGTTTCCCAGTCTAGAAAAAAAACTTCACTTGCAAAATTGTTTTTTACTGATTTACACTGCATTTTAAAGTGGGGGCATATCTTAATAGAATTTTGTGTACTTTGACATGATAATGACTGCAAGCATTACATCCTCAGCATCCTTTTAAAAACACACTAGATCTTTCCAAGACTGAACTGGATTAAACAGATTTGCCAAACCAGACACAGGTTAAATTCAGGTTAAACAGTAATTTATAATCCCACATTGATTAAATGTTGCTGCAAATCACACATTATTAATTTACAGAAATCTGAAGTAATTAAATTCACTGCTCTCTGTTCAAAGTTCCAAATACCTAATCTCAAATTGTGGAATTAATCAGTGGCTGGTCCAATCACATGGTCACCAACAGAAAGAAAATTCCGTCTCGTATCCCAAAACAAAGCTGTTAGTTGAAATCTGGACATTTTTTTAATTTATTTGCCACTAGTATTAGAACAACCTCACTAAAACATAAATTACTATCTAAAATTGTACCTAAATATAAGGCAGCTTTAATTATAAAATTCTCCTTGTTTTATAGGGAAAAATTTTCGGCTACGAGGGAGCATTTGGGGCAATATGCTATTGCAGTTAAGATATGAAGACAAACCAGAACAGTTAGCTGCCGAGGCAGTATAACAGGATTCAGACACGTGCTCAATATTAATGCAAAGGCAACTCATCCCTTTGAAAGTGCCAGCTTTTTATTCCACTACAATAAGAGTAATTGAAGTTTTGATTTCCATTTAGCTGATCAAAAAGAGTCAAAACAAGAATTTTGCACCCATCTACTACTGATTGCTGGCTATTAAAGACCAAATCTCAAACCGTAACAATAAAATACCTTATGGTTACTGGAGTAAAGAGCAGCATAGTGGTAACGTTGTCCAAGAATGCAGAAAGAATTGCAGCAATGAGGCACAGAAGTGTAATCATGGCCCACACCTTGCCTCTAGAGAATCGATAAGCCTAGTAAAAACAGAGAAACAAAATTAAGGGACCAGATTACTCCAGCTGAATTTTCAAAAAGTGACAGAGAAAGCAAGTTGAGCAACAGTGAGCTGAGAGCATTTACTACTCCAACAGTACCCTCTCCAATATTAATCAATTTAGCAAGAAAACACTTCATGGAAGTGAAAAAACATTCCCATCATGCAAATGAAGAAACAAGCCTGAAGAAATACCATGCTCTTCTGCCAGCCACGAAAGGGGTTTGTGGCAGGTTCTGTGCAGGGCTGAGCCCTCATCTTCCGCCTGCATCCCCAGATGGACTTACATGATTCAGACCTCCCATCCCCTGCATGAACTGACACACATTCCCCACCCTCAGAGCAGCACTGCTGGACTACATAGACGGGGCATCTGTATAGGCAAGGATTGGGTCCACACATACTTTGCTTAGGGGTTCTGTGTTCAAAGCAGTTCTCTTGTCACTTTTGCTTTCTTTCCACCCTTCTGAAGAAAAGGCAGCTTCACAGCAGGTGGAAGTGTCCTTCATCATGGGCAATACTTGGTATACAAGCAATCTTTCAGGACTGGTTGAGTGGAGAAACTTGAATTCCCCATAACCCAGGAACTGTTCCGTGAACATCTGCACAGGCCTTCCTGACCCTCAAGGCAGAATGGTGGGTGTTCTGAGAGCAAAATGACAGCCAGTGGTACAGCCAGGGTCAGTCTGAGGGGTATCAAGAAGGATTACAGAGCCCTGGGAATGGCAGTAAGTGACTCTAGAGCTCAGGTAGTTTTTTCATCAGTCCTCTCTGTGAAGAGATGGGGCGTTGAAAGAGCCAGTCAGATCTCACAAATCAACAAATGGTAACAGGACTTGTGCCACAGCCAAGGACTCAGCTACTTAGACCACAGAAATTGCTTTGAGAAACAGTCTACTGGGGGCTGCTGGGGTCAATCAGAGAAGAGGAACAGAATCTTTGATCACAGGTTTGTCAAGCTGATAAAGAGGACTTTAAACTGAAGTTGCCAGAGAAAGGGGCCTCAGTCATCTCAGTTTCATTTCTCCAGTTTGATGCCAGGTGCTGGCAAGAGATCACAGGTCAACAGGAGAGCACCTGAAGATCACCCAGAGGAATTCCAGCCACTCCAACTACTAAAACAGCTTCATCAGGGCCAAAATTTAAATGCCTCTATGCAAACTGCTAAATAAGTTATGGACGTGTGCATGCCTGCAGGGCTATGATCTTATTGGCATCATGGAGGCATGGTGGGGTGGCTCCTATGACTGCAGTGTTGGAATGGAAGGATACAGGCTCTTTAGGAAGGACAGGCAGGGTAGGTGAGGAGACGTGCACGGAGCTCTGCCTGGGGAATGCATGAGGAGTGGACCAAGCATTTATGGGTCAGAATTAATGGGGACAGGTGACATTATAGTGGCAGTCTGATACAGGCACCCAACCAAGAAGACCAAGCAAATGAAGCCCTCTGTACACAGACAGGAGCAGCCTCAGGTTCACAAGCCCAGTCCACATGGGGAACTTCAATTACCCCAATATCTGTTGGAGGGTCAGTACAGCAGGGCATGCAATCCAGGGGTTTCCTGGACTCAGTTGCTGATAACTTCCTCCTCTAAGTGACAGATGACACAAGATACATTATTCTGAACCTCATTCTCACCAACAAGGAGGGACTTCTGGGGAATGTGAACTTCCAGGGCAGCTTTGGCTGAAGTGATCGTGAACTGGTGGAGTATAAGATCCTTAGAGCAGCCAGGAGGGTGCACAACAAGCTCACTAACCTGGACTTCAGAAGAGCAGACTTTGGCCTCTTCAGAGATCTACTCGGCAGGCTACCATGGGAAAAAGCCCTGGAGGGGCCCATGCAAACCTCCTGAGGTTGAACAAGGCCAAGTGCAAGGTCCTGCCTGGGGAAAAGGGCAATCCCAAGCACAAGTACGGGCTGGGCAGAGAGACTGAGAGCAATCTTGAGGAGAAAGACTTGAGGGTATTGGTGGATGAGAAGCTCAAAATGACCCAGCAATGTGCACTTGCAGCCCAGAAAGCCAACCGTGTGCTGGGCTGCACATAAAGAAGAGAGGTGATTCCCCCCTCTACTCCACTCTTGTGAGACCCCACCTGGAATACGGCATCTAGCTCTGGGGGCCCCAACATAATGCCACAGACCTGCTGGAGCGAGTCCAGAGGAGAGCCACAAAGATGATCAGAAGGCTGGAGGACATCTCCTATGAGAACTGGCTGAAAGAGATCTGGGTTTTTCAGTCTGGAGAAGAGAAGGCTCCGAGGTGACCTTACAACACCTTCCAGTACCTACAAGGGGCCTACAGGTGAGTTGGGGAGGCTCTGTTGACAAAGGTATGTAGTGACTGGACAAGGGGAAATGCTTTAAATTGAAAGAGGGTAGGTTTAGATTAGATATAAAGAAGAAATTCTTTACTGTGAGGGTGGTAAGGCACTGGAACACGTTGCCCAGAGACTGTGGATGCCCCATCCCTGGAAGTGTTCAAGGTCAAGTAGGCTGGGGCTTTGAGCAACCTGGCCTAGAGGAAGGTGTCCCTGCCCATGTCAGGGCTGTTGGAACTAGATGATTAAGGTTCCTTACAACCCAAACTGTACTATGACTCTACGATTATGATTCAATGAATTACCGTTTTCATGTAATCTTTTGTTCTGCTACTGTGAAAAGGTCCGTGGACGTATTTCATGTGTGATCATAAAGTTAATGATAGTACCCATATTTCCGCTCTCCCACTGCCTGGCATAAATAGAGATTTCAGTTACAGCAGAACTACAGTCCTGGGAAAGTCAGTGAAATAACTCAGTGTTATACCGTACATCTGCTTGTGTACCCTACTGGGGGACTTGAACTTTCTACTGTAGAAACAAAATTGCATTAAGGGCTTCCTTTCATCCATAGAATGTTTTTCCAATATTACAAGTTGATCACTGCCATTTCTAGTGTTTCTTCAAAGATAGTGCTTGCTGTAACAGATTAGAATAAATACTAATTTGATTAATCTAGAAATAATTACAAGTACCAAAACAAGCCTACCTTTACTGCACAGTAGTCAAAGAATCCAGTCTCTGAAAATATGGCCACCAAAATCATCTACCAAAAGATGAAGAAAAATAAAATAGCAACTCAATTGTTACTGAAAAACAAAGTGAAGCAGTCTGTGATCCTGACAAATGTACTTCTTATCTGACACAGCTGTGAGAATCTGATCACCTTCATATTAGAATATCCGCTACAGCTGCCAGATATTTCTAGTTATTGCATCATATGGTGAAATTTACTTTTCAACATAAGCAGTATGTAAATGTCACACAAGTCTCATTGAATTTTATTTGCAGTGACTAAGTGGACATCATACATTAAGTACTCCATGTATTTCCCTTATGCCATTAATCAAGAAAAAATGGTAAGTGTGTTTTTGCTTTCAGCAGTAATTCTCTACAGAGTGCAGAAGACAGTGGCTTCAAGAATTGCTTGCATTTTCTCACGTCTGGGAGTTTTCCTGTCCTTCTATCTTTGCTCCCAACAGAATTTTATTTTTTTTGCTTTCTTTTTCTGTGGGGAAGGTGGGGAGCAGCGAGCAGGGTCAGGAAATAAGAAAAGCTCAGAATGGCAACAGATAATTGTAATTTTGTCTCTGTGTCTTGCGTATTTTGTGCTAGAGTTTAATAGCACTTGGACAACTCTTTTTACCACAAATAGCTCTGGGCAAAGTGATTAAAATAATATATGATTATAATCTAATCAGATATTTCTTCTCCACTTTTGGCTTGCTTCTTCTCCACTTTTGGCTCCAAACATAGCACTGACTAATACAAAGAAAACCACTTTTCAGCGGAGTGTGTTTGAGGAAGTTTTTGAGTAAACAAAATTTAAAAGATAAATGAGAGTGATAATACTTGGCCCTTTAACAGGTCTTTCCATTTATAGACCCTGAGGATGTTTTTAGCATGTTATCAACACAATTTCACAGATTTAAAAGATAAAATAGAAAAGGAACAACCTTTCAAAAGGCTCCTTCAGAGGTCTGATCATCCTCCTTTTTGGTAAATTCCTTAACGCCCAAATCTTCATCATAAGTTATCTCAGTAAAGTACAGTTAACAAAATGTTTTAAAGGGAAACAACTCTATGTTGAATTTACTCATTTCAGCACATTTAGAGCAAAAGATACATTTTTGTTACCATTCCAAACAGCAATGCCAGTGTCTCATAGTCAATCCACTCCACCACTTTGACCATACTTGGCCTCTGCAATCAAAGAATATAATAACCAGTGAATGCCACAAAACACCTAACTTGTGATTAGCTATGAAATACAAACTCCACTTAATTGATGAACCATTTAAATAAGGTGTGATGGAAATTATTAAGTGTTCCTACAAGGTACAAAAAATTGCCATTACTACTGTCATTATTATTACTAACCCAAAGTATTGCTGGTATCCTAAGTGGGCCATTATCAAAGCCTACATTAGGCAATTGGTTGGTCTAGTTGTTCCTTAGATAGCCCTACAGAAATAAAAAATAACCAAATTATATGGTACACTCCAGTTTCCTTTTTGGTATGGGAACAAAAGCATACCACTTCACCTGTGAACAAACTGGAGGGAATTTAAGGGAACATAGCAATGATGTGGCTATGAGAAAAACAGAGAAAATAAGTCTGAGGTTTCACTGTATATCAACTAAGAGCAGGGAAAACAAAAGCATTGGAACACGCAAGCATGAGGTGTAATTATTTAGGGTAGTATAAAGCAATGTATTTCCATTTTGGTTTGCTTGGTAGCTTAACATTACTGAAAATAACAGTATTAAACTAACTCTGAATTAAGCTGGCAACGGTTGGACTCCATTCCCTGCGAAGCAGAACACAAAGAGCATTGACTGATTTTTTTTGTACCCCCTCATCTGTACACTTGTCTGATCTTTGTTCCCATCCCAGCATCTGTCCTACCACCTCCCTTCCTTAAAAACATTGCTTTGCCATGTGCCCAGTCACAATAGGGCAAACATGGAAATTTATGATACCTGACAGCATACCCAAAGTGAGCACTTACAGTGTGATAACTTACCTCCCCAACAATAGCTAAGGCAGCTAAAGCTGCCAAAGAGCCCAGCATCGCCGCAAGGGTCCTGTGAACAATCTGCAACAAAGGGTAAGAATTGACCAGAGAGCTCTAAATACCTCTTTACTAAAAAGAAGAAAAGGGAAAAGGATAAAAATTGCTGTAGTCAATTCTTTTCTTGGTTTGTTTGGGCTTTTTTTCTGAGCAGAGAATGGCTAATTACCTTGCCTTACTACAGGATGTTATTAAGAACAAAATAAAAAACAAACAACAACGCAAATGACAAAAAAACCCAAACAAAACTGTGCCTGTGCAAACCCTACTAGAAAGTTCCAGCTTTAATCACCAGTTTCTTATATTTGCCAGCAGTTGACCCAAGAAGGAAAGAAATTCATCTTCCCTAACTTAAGGACCATAAAGCATAGTCTGGTTGGCTTCCCTTCACAGCCCATGAGGAGAAGATGCATGCCCAGAAGGTGATCCCTTTGATTCTTTATAGGTTCAGCAAGCATGCCCTAATAATGTGGGGGTTTTCCTCCAAGTGCTCATTTGTAGTTATTTAATCCTTTGTGTCTGGAAGATCGCAGATTGTGTAAAATAAATCAGTTGAAATAAGAATGTAATTAATGAAAATCACACTACAAAAGACCAAATCTATTTAACAGCTTTTACTATTAAGGTATTTAAATATTGTTCTGACACAAGTTAGAATTATTGCTTAGAAAGAAACAAAACAGTCTAGAAATATTTCATTTGTTGCAATTTCTTGAGAAGTATTTTCCTGATAAGAAACAGTAGGATGAGGGCATCTCAAGACCCTCCTGCCTGTTTGTAAAGGAAAAGTAAAACCAGAAAGATTTTGCTTTGTTTTTTCTCCTTGAATGCATATTTTTAATAGAAATTGTAAATAACAACATCATTTACCTAGAAAAATAAATATATAAATTACTAACTTGGGAGTCAAAAAGTAATATGTCTCATTCCCTATTTTTCTTCAACATTCACTGAAGAATAACCTTAGTATATGAGAAAGCAGGAGATTAGACCAAGGGGTTTGTGTCCTAATGACCTACAAGTACATAGCACAGGCTGCAGCCCCCGCCAGCTCCCCCAGAAAATGTATGTGGTAAGTCATGGGTTCGTTTTTGATTTCCCATTTCAGGCAATTGATGTGTACATACACATACGGCCCTTTGATTCTGAAGAGGTGGGCAGCATTTGATAACGCCTGATAGTTCTCGTGACTGACGATCGCGTACACCAATTAGACCTGACAGCTCTCTCCAATAAAAGATACCAAGGAGAGAGGTCTGTTAGGGAAGGGGATCAGCTTCTTACCAGAGCAAAGTAAACCCAAGTTTAAGCTACTGGGAAATCCTCAGCTGTCCTCACACTGAAGGTTTTCTCCTCATTTAATCATCACCCACATTAGACAGCAATTTGGCAGTTCCCAGAAAGATACCATAGGTCTCCTGAGATTTGTTAGGCTATGGATTTTTTGCATAATTCCACATAAGAACTTTTGCTGTCACTTCTGTATACCTAATTGCATACACTGAGTTGACTGCATTTTCAGTTTCCAAGAGTTTGCTGTCATCTGTGGGTGAAGTTTTCTTTAATTTCTGCAGAAAGATGGGTGTGGGAAACTGTACAAATGGAGTCATCTGTCAGTTCCTTCATCTAGAAGTTTTTCAAGAAGGATATACAAGAATATATCCTGAAGAATGATCAGAGAATATTAAGGTATGAAGCTCTATTCCAAAAAACTTGTGAAATTTACAAGTCTTCACTCCAGCAACTTATCAAGTGAAAGCTCTAAAGTAACATAAAACCTAGAAAGCACACTTAAGTAAACTCTGAGACATGTTAAAACTCAAAATTGAGATTTGGAAAGGTTTGGAAAAGGAGAATATTCTAATTTTCTTTTCATATAAAATTAACTCCAAACAAATAACATATTTTCAAAGGCATTTTTAAAAGTCTGCAAATAGAGAAATTAAGAGATGCAGGTTATAAGCTATCGCACTCTTTGAACCACAGTTCCATCTAAAACACATTTAGAGGTCATTAATATAGGTAAGAGTTCTTTATTATTCTTTTGGAAACCAGTGCAGATCTCATTCAAACTGTTTAGAAGCTTGTCAGAAGGATGAGTAACTTTTCAGGTTGATTCTCAAAATATATACATAAACAACAGCTCAGGTAGAGAATTGAAAGAGCTCAGAAATAAATTAACACAAGAGATTTAATCCCAGGAAAGCTGAGAGATTTAGTGGACTTCCGAATATAAAGACATTTTTAAAGGTCAAGTGAGAAATTATCTGTATTCATCTGATCCTTCCCATGCCTGAGAAAGTGCATACCCCTGTGCATTCCCTTAAAAAACAATGACCACTCACATGACAGAGACAGAACAGACAAGGAACATACAAAGCTTTTAGTATATCAGTTTGCATGCTAGAGCTCCCCACCTCCTAATCCAACTGCAAACATTATATATATATAAAAATATACGTTAATATATACTAACATATTATAATATTAATATAGTATAGATAANGAGAGGAGCCCCAAAGAGGAGATACAAGGACTCTCTAAAACAGTACCTCAGCCTTGGCCATATTGACTATCATCAATGGTCCACTCTGGCCTCCAATCGGGAGGCGTGGAGACACACCATCCATAACGCTGCTGATTCCTTTGAGAATGCACGCAGAATCAGTCTGGAGGAGAAAAGACAACGCAGAAAGAACCGTGCCTCACCAACACTGCCTATGGAGACTTTCTGCTGTGCCTTTTGCAACCGGCCTTGCCTATCTCGCATCGGCCTCTTTAGCCATCAGCGCGCTTGCAGCAAGCGTGGGTAGAGCCCTTCCCAAATCTTCGTTCGCGAAGCCAAGCCATGATGATGATGATGATGATGATGATTATAATATTAATATAGTATAGATAAGTACACTATATATATATACACACACATATACAAAGAGATTATACTCTTTCTAGAAAGGGCACCTTCACCATGAACATCATCTTTATTTTAGCCTGAAGAACGCCTAGCAGTGCTGTCTGACTGCAACAGCAAAAGGCAGTGCTTGCCTTTTACAAGGGACAGTTCTTCCAATACAAACTGCTTCTGTAATCAATGCAGCCTGGATTTCACTCATTACAGTGCACAAATCAGTTGTAGACCTCACTGATACAGGACATTACTAGGCTAAGAGATTAAGAAATTGCAAAAATGGGAATGGATGATTATGGAATTTTATAGAAGTAATGAAAATACCCAAAGCAGCAACAATTATGGCTCTTAAAAGCAGTATCAACAATGTTGGTGTGTTGATAGCAACATCATAGGATCAGTTCTACAGGGTCAACTCTGAATGAGTGAAGACTAGGAAAAACTTCTACAGTGATTTTTGTTTCATAATTATCTGTAGAAATTTGTTTCATGATAGCCTGTTGTTTGATAAACACAATCTACTGAATGCTGGTTATGTATCATAGTTTCCATACATCATACAGGAGTTAATTTTAAAGTAAGAAATTAAAGCAATCCAAATAATTTATGCTACAAATCTTTGTGCTTGATATTAATTAAAAATATACAATTCCAGAGCTAATGCAATTTGAAATTAGACAACCTGAACCTCCCCTAGATTTAAATTTCTTTGGCTATCTGAAAATGCTTTGGAAATTTTGTAGAGTACATCAAATCATTGGGAAGACTACAAAAGCATCATTATAAAAATGATTCAAAATTCCAAACACTAAATCGTGTATGGTGCTACAGGAGGTAAAAGGAAGCTATTTAGAAGCCAATAGATGGTGACCTGTATGCTATATCAGAGCATATATTTCCCAGATGAAATCCAAGGCAGACGTATTTCCAAAATGTGCTTCTGAAGATATTCGATAAATGATACATCATACCTAACATTTTATTTTCGCAAGTCCTTCATTATAAGTGATAAACTGCACTTGAAAGATGACAGTGATTTTAACACAAACTTTCAAATGCAGCCTCAATTCATCTCTTATCCATTTTTCTCCAGTGAAACCTGTCGCATTTAACTGCTTATTTTACCGATAAATTAATTTACATTTGATAGAGTGGCAGCATTTCTGCATTTCAACAAGGGTGCAGTTATTACCAAGGCTACATCCACACAGAGGTTTTGTACAATTTTTACCTGCCTCCAGAGCAACTCAGACCTTCCTTATAAAATCAACAGACAAATCTCTCAGACATTATAAGGTCTCTAGTTCAATTCTTTATTCTCAGGGGAAGAGAAGGGAGAGAAAAGGAGTACAATTTGTTCTAAGATAGCTTTTTTTCCCCCAGACTTTATGCTTTGTATCTACTCCTTTTTATATTTTAATAAGGGTTTATTGGCTTCCACAGCAGTGGAAGACTCTTTTTCAGACTAGTTTTTCCTATAGATAATCAAAACAGTACTAGCCTGAGTGCCTCTGAAAATGTGCTACTCAGTCAGATTCCTAGACAGAGTTTATCTTATAATTTGCTGTAACACACCTTATAAATTTTGGTAGTCTGCTTTGCTTTGAACTATTCCAGCTGTTTTAGCAGGATACAGATGAAAGTTTAGTCTTTATGTGTACAAATATTTGATTCACTCATTGGTGGATCAAAATAAGTGGAAAAAAAAGAACCCCTAGCTTGGAAAACTAACACCAGATCTAAAACTTGCATCAGAAGGTGAAATCAAAACTGAAAATCACAGAAAAACAATGGCAATTTAGCTAAATAATTTAGGTAATTTTTCCTAACTGTAAAGAAACATAACCGAAAATTTGAGTTTATGTTAGAAAACAAGTGTTAAAAAAAACCTTGCCATACTTTGAACTCTGCCCTGCTGTAGATCCACTTCAAAGCTGAATGGCATCAAATTCTCGATTTGTGGAAATTGGCTTTATTTCTGGCAAATTGCACAATTTGAACAGAACGTAAAGCAACAGACTAGAAATACAGGATATAGTCAGTTATAGATGAGGTCAGAGCAGCAGAAAAGGAAGGCCTATAGTCCCAGACTTATTTATTTGACTTTCTACATGCTCACCTATAATAAAGAGGCTGTCTGACCAGTACCAGTTAGTGAAAGCATAGCAACATACCTCCCTTGCAAGGGATGTGTCTCAACAGTTAGTGCAAAATGAATGATAATGGAAAATTAATTGCCTTAGAATTCCTCAGTTAAGCAGTAGCAAATAAATTCTGCAGGGATTTTAATGAGGTGAAAGGAAGCTGCTTGACATGATTTAGAGAAATGACTTAAGCTGATGCAGTAGTCAGGGATGGGTTAAAGCAGCTCCTGAGGCAAGCATGTAGGGTACAGCTGCTGATAGATGATGTGCACCAAGGATCCCAAAGTGACTACAGGCATCACAGAAATCAGTGACAGCAAAACCAGTTATTTGTATTTTCATCTGCAGATTGGGCTGCTATCCATATGTATTCTCTACATGCTGACAAGAATCCTAAAATAACACTTTACACTAGGTTAAATATTTAGAAAATATTAATCTCATTTTTGTAAGTCAAAATATGTCAAAAACATATCACCGTACATAAGTATGCCTTACAAAACCAAAAAAAAACAACAAACAAACAAATCAAAATCCAAAACACAGTAGTGCCCCATAAATGAAATATGTGACCAAGACCAACTAGGAGCACAGACTGGAGAAACAGCCTGCGGATTTAGAAACATTAGCTTCATATTTTAGTACTACGATACATTCTTATTAATTGCACAATAAATGGCAAACACCTGTAACTGTGAAAATAATACTCCATATACATTCTATAAGCTTGTTTTAAAGACAGATTCCCAATTCTAAAAGACTTCCTTTTTTTTTTTTTTTAATGGAAACATTAGATTCTGCAGTAAACTTGAAACTCCCAAAGAACATCTACACAACTCCAAGGTAAGAAAGTACTACTATGCTATAAGAAAGTACATTATGCTATAATATCCATTTCCAAAGTACTCATTCAGTGCCTGACCCTCCTCTTCCCCTCACAAGGAAGTTGTAACTGCAATGAGGTCTCCCCTCAGTCTCCTCTTCTCCAGGCTGAATACACCAAGTGACCTCAGCCATGCCTCATACAGCTTCCCCTCAAGGTCCTTCACCATGTTCATTGCCCTCCTTTGGATACTCTTCAATAGCTTAATATCTTTCCTTTAGTGTGGCACCCAAAATCGCACACAATATTCAAGGTGAGGCCACCCCAGTGCAGAGCAGAGCAGGACAATCTCCTCCCTCGACCAGCTGGTGATGCTTTGCCTGGTGCCCCCCAGGACATGGTTGGCCCTCCTGGCTGCCAGGGCACTGCTGATTCATATTCAACTTGCCATTGACCAGGACAACCAGGTCCCTTTCCCTGGCACTGCTTTCCAGCATCTCATTCCCCAGTCTGTACATACATCCTGGGTTGCTCCATCTTAGGAGCAGAATCTACCACTTTCCCTTGTTGAACTTCATATGGTTGGTGATTGCACAGCCTCTAATTTGTCGAAGCCTCTCTGCAGGGCCTCCCTACACATGAGGGAGTCAACAGCTCCTCCCAGTTTTCTGTCATCTGCAAACTTGCTCAATATCCCTTCCAGTCCTGCATACGAGTCATTTATGAAGAAGTTGAAGAGCACAGGGCCAAAATGGAGCCCTGTGGAACCCCACTAGTGTCAGGTCACCAGCCTGATATTGCCCCATTCACTGTCATTCTCTGTGCTTAACCTGTGACCCAATGGCTCACCCACCACACGATGCGTTTCTCCAGCTGTGCTGGATATTTTGTCCATCAGGATCCTGTGAGAGACAGTATTGAAAGCTTTACTGAAATCCAAAAANAGGAGCAGAATCTACCACTTTCCCTTGTTGAACTTCATATGGTTGGTGATTGCACAGCCTCTAATTTGTCGAAGCCTCTCTGCAGGGCCTCCCTGCACATGAGGGAGTCAACAGCTCCTCCCAGTTTTCTGTCATCTGCAAACTTGCTCAATATCCCTTCCAGTCCTGCATCCAAGTCATTTATGAAGAAGTTGAAGAGCACAGGGCCAAAATGGAGTCCTGTGGAACCCCACTAGTGTCAGGTCACCAGCCTGATATTGCCCCATTCACTGTCATTCTCTGTGCTTAACCTGTGACCCAATTGCTCACCCACCACACGATGCGTTTCTCCAGCTGTGCTGGATATTTTGTCCATCAGGATCCTGTGAGAGACAGTATTGAAAGCTTTACTGAAATCCAAAAAGATTACATCAACTGGCTTCCCTTCATCAGCAAGGTTGGCTACCTTGTCATAAAAGGAAGTCAGGGTTGATAAGCAATCAATTCCTTTCCCTTTTCTATATAGAAAATCTGTAAGTTGATTCTATACTTTGTTACTCCATAATTCTATCACAAGCTTTGAATGAACAATGTGCACAAATTGCAATCTTTTCATTGCCTATGAGCTTTCCTTCTCAGTGATATCGCTGCTTGCTCTTTGTAGAGGAAACTAGATGGACTAAAGCCTCATGCACATATGGAACATTGAATCAAAGGGTTCAAAGTAGCCCTCAAATGATGCAGGGATAAAAATATCCTTAGTGTATGAGATGAACAAGACTGTTGAAACCCTTATATTTTCCTGCCGTGGAAACTTGAGTGAAAATCAAAGCTGGAAAAAAAGCATTTAGAGCTAAAAAGGATGGAGGGCATTAGCATTTGTACAGATGTTGGACAGAGGATCCAGAAGAGGGTTTAATCCTATATGATGAGAGTTGAAATGACTGCCTGTTGAGCCTGGACTTGAAATAACTTTTCACTTCAGAATCTTAAGGTAAAAAGGGATAAAAATGTACAGTATCACACCCAGTCAATATTTCTATCATATTCATACAGAAGAGAGGAGACAGCTGTATCTCTATCACTTCAGTCACAAGTGGATGTTTTCCAGCCTCTATTTGTTGCAATGGCTCTGATGTAAGAAAAAGGCACTCATTCCTGTAATATTTCAGCTACATAAAACATTTGCCATATGATATAAAAAGAGATCTGGTCTTGAGTCACTAAAGGACCTACAAGATGATAAACCAAACTGCTACTGTGGGCTGACATGACCAAAACCATTGTGCGTCAAGAGGATGGCCAAGCAAAGAGCTTTCAGTCTTGCAAGACCCTTTTGAAAGGGTCAGTCCAGCGCTTCACCACCTATCTCAGCAAGCTTTGTTGACTCCATCCACTCTACATGCTTTGATATCATCCCCATTGCACATCCTCATGTTTTTGTGCCACAAAAGCCTTATTTTTTAGGACTGAAAGACCTTCATTACATTTGCAGTTTCAGAAAACTGAAACTGAAGAAGATGCCACCCAGTTACCTCAGCATTCTCAAGACCAATGAGATTGTGAATTTCTAGTAACGAAATTACATGGAACAAATCACCAGACTGAGGGGGAAATATATTTTACTTTCCCTGTTTGTATCTTTGTCAGCCTCCTTTAAATGGTAGGTAATAGAACTATACAAAACTACAGCCATGCACTAAGAACAACAGTATGGCAAAGTGCAGTACTTGCATTACCTTTACAGGGAACTTTCTGCTCTAGCTAGCGGTTTTTCTGGAGAGTCTTTCATCCCTGCCATCTCCTCTCTTCCTCACACCACTTTTCATCTCAGAATTTTTTTTCCTGTTTAAATTATGCCGTTTCATCTCCCTTTAAGCCTGGCCCCTACACTTCCTGTTTCTTCACTCACTTTTGCTGAAGAAAGACACCATTTGAGGCCTTAAAAAGAACTGATTGGTTCTCATCCTTGTTTGTGTGCATTAGAAGTAGATGTGGGCTCTAACAACTCGTTAAAATTTTAAGACTTCATGGCTCTCTACCCCTTTGGTAGCCTTAGGCAGGGTAGAAGCTGAACAGCAGCATTCAATTAAGCTAATTTAATGTTCTCTAGCCTCTCTCAAACAGAAAGGAAAGACACCAATCCAAAAAATACATAGTATGCAAGGCAGGGCAGAACATATGTGTTTGCCAGTCTTTCACAAATTGAGCAAAATACCGTTCAAAATTAGGTTTAAAAAGCAATTGAAAATAGCAAATGGACACTTGGGAATTAGTTTTTGCATTTAGTGTTGCAAATTATTTCAAAAAAATCACATTTTGTGAAAAGTGGAGCCTGGGCAACACCACCTTTTAAAGCATACAATCCTATCTAGTCTTTAGAATAGTGAGCAGCACCATCCAGTGGCATTTTTTTTCCTATTAAGTTCTTAATTAAGGATGATTTGCATACTTCAGAAGTACCACAGCACTCAAAAGAAGGTATTTTCCTTTAAAGCACACATATTTAGAGCACAGTCAGACTTCTACCAAGATAGATCTAACAATTAGACAGGCGATAGTCAGCATAAAATCAATATTCATACTGGATTAATAATACAAAACTGTGATTGCATCATATCAAGCTGGGATCCAGCTGAGGATTTTGCTCGCTATTATACTGCATTTTTGTTTTAATTGAAACTGATCACTTCCTCATCTTACAGCATTTTGCTTTCTTTACACTTCATTTCTCCTTCCTTTGTTGCAGTTAGGGCAGGTAAAAATTACTAGTTTATCTTATTGGTTCTGGCTCTGTCCTTTTGGAGCCTCCTTGTTGGTGGCAGTGGCTCTGCTCTACACAAGCAGTAGAAATCTTGACACCTCAGGGGTATTGATTCAATGCTCCACATAAGAAAAAGCTCCTGTGCAGCTGCTTTAAAGTAATTTTGAGCCTCTCAAAATGCACAGAGGTCACAGCCTCCTCCTGAATTAGAGAAAGGCATTAGGGAAGGACAGTAAACCTCAGTTGTCCATACTGCTTAGTTGGTTTTCTCTGGGAAAACATCTAGGGCACCACTTGGTGAATATTTCACTCCAGACATATGGATGGACGTCCTTGTTGCTGCCTTTGCTTGGTGTACCTTAATATCACTCCCAGTGCACACCCTCAGTTTATGTCCCAAAAGCATTACTTGTGGGGACAGCAAGAGTGCCCTCAATGTAGTGTACGTTTTCAGGTGTGGGAGACAGGAAAGTAGACTTCTGAATGGTAATGATGCTTTAGGCTTATGAGGACTCCAAAGTAGATCCAAAACTACTAACTTCCCAGGACAGATGCAGCTAGACTGCTTCAGAGGAAGTTAGATTTCTATTTGAGACAAGTTTTACTATTGGATTTTACCATTTAGGTTTCACTACTCTCTACTCTGAATTTAGGTTCCATGCAACCCCCAGAGTCACAGCATTTATGACTTCTGGGCTCTCTTACTCTCTATAGCCCTGGACAGGAGGGCAGATGAGAGGAAACTTTAATTCTTGCCCAGGGAAATGTGGTTTAGACTCTTACCAAAGAGGGCAAATGGTTTGTTCTGACTCTAATTTTCTGTCAAGTCCTACAGAAGTGTTTTAATTCCCCTTCACAATTTTTTCATCCCAGAACAAATGAAATCAATAGCAGCAGGAATATATATTCTCCCGCCAAGGCCAGGGAGTGCAGCATCTACTCCTTTTTTTTTTTTTTTTACACCATCTTTTCCAATAATGGCTATGGATTTTCTTCTGTTCCTTTGCTACCAATCTTTTGGGAGGCTATATGTGGAGGTGGGAACATTCTAATCCAGACTCTCCTCAGTCTATATTTAAAGACAGATCGATATAAGGATGGATGGGAAGTGAGAAGCCACGCTGAGTAAGCTGATCACTTCTGTGTTCAGTCAGTTTCTGTGACCTTCCTTATTGGAAAAAGATCTCTCTTAAGATTAGCCTATTGCTATCACTTAGTATTATGCTTCATATAACCAATGAATATTTCTTGCCTTTGCCTAGTCCTTCTCTAGAGTATAATTTTCTGATGTTACCGTCTCATTACTGGAAATAAGCAAAACTGGACTGTGCAAGCACAGACTGCAGTAATAACATCTTATTTCATTTGTAAAAATTTTTCCTGCAAGGAAACACTGGTTCAACCAGCCCACAGTGCTAGAAAAATGGTCAGACTAAACCACATGAAAGTCTTGTTCTCTGGAGCTAATTTCTGCTGGTTAGATGCTATTAAAAATCACTCTGCTTTGAGTTAAAGAAATTAAGCTAGGGGCATGTTTATTCATAATTTAAGCTAGTTAATAATAGAAAAGTAATATGGAGAGAAACTGACACACTCCATTTCCATTAAAGTAATAAAAATTGTGATTATAAGCCCATACTTCATGCTAGTAAGAAACTGGAGCTTTTAAGGCCAGATCTTGCACTTTCAACTATTTGTGTTTTAAGAAGAAATACAGACATGTAAATGTTATTCAAGATGTCAGATCATTAAGATGCCACTTAAAATATCCTGGTAAGATCTTTTTTTAGGGGTACTTACAACACAGGATATGAAACAAAATAATACCGCCTGTGTTAAAAAAAACATACCAGGGGAGGCTGTCACATGATTTCTGATACTTGCTACTGTCACTTTTCTGATGTTCGATATGTTATTGCTATCTCCTATTTTTTCTTCTTTTTATTAATTTAATAAATGTTATTCTGCCTTTTTCCCTGATTAAATTAAATGTTTTATAAAATAGCTTTTAAAAGGCCATTACTTTCATATTTGCTTCTGATAGTTCCTTTACAAGCGTAAACAGCTAGCATTCCATTTTAATGCATAACACAAAACAAATATATTATTAAAGGAAAATACTAGACAAGGGCACACATTATTTCAATTAATTAATTGAGCTATAGCTGATGTCTAACATTCCTCCTTACATAGTTCTAATTAATGTCGCTTCAACATAGCTGTAAGTATGCAGTTAATAATTACTAATAAGAGTGTTAGCAATTCAAGAAACTTTTCTGAATACCAGTAATACTTTAGCATTTCCAGATACAGATAGGCAGATAGAATTCTTTGTAGTATAACCAATGTATTATCCAATTTTCTGTGCAGACATCACAGGGGAAATGGGAGAAATCAATGATATCTAACTGTATTTGTCTGATATCTAACTGATATCTGACAATGAGATTTTATCTGCACTACTTTTCCTTGGTCATGCTGTATGACCAGAAACAACCACATGTCACTGCTCATCGAATCTGAATGAACGGGCTATAAATAGTCACTTCAGTTATATACATAGAAAAATGCTTCTCCGGAAAAAAGAATGGGAATCAAAGAAGGTAAAGGATAAAATACACTTATCTGAAATAACAAAGACAATTAGAGCAGAAAAGTACAAAAAGTAAAAAAATTAAATTTTCTAATATTTTCTTTGTTTGAATTTTTTTTTCAAGTTCTCAGTCAAAAGAAACTAAACATTTTGAGGATCACAACTAGAAAAAGACTATCTGAAAATATATTGTGAACTAATTTAGTACAGCAACATCAGTGTAGAACTCTGTACATCAGCACTTGACTCCACTTGTCCCTGTAGACCAACATGAAAACATACTTTTAGCCCATCTTACCTTTGCTCCTCAGGTCAGACAATAGAGCTGAGATCAAAAAATGGTAAACCTGGCACTCTTTTTTTCTTTTTTTAACATGTACTTGTTTGAAATTCCTGTGCAGTGGATGCTTTCAAGAACAAAACTAAAAACTTTGTTGTTTTCAACAAGTCTATAAAATATTATAGAATAGATTAAATTAAAAATAGCACAAGAAACAGAATGTTTTTCTCCTTCGGGAGAATGGGAGGGAATAGAAGACTGAAATGCAAAGAGGGAACTGATTGATATTTGAAGCCAAATCAGTTTCAAGAGAATTAATATCTAGTTACTGAAGCAAAGGATGTTTGCCTAAGATAGGAAAAAAGAAAAAAGTCCTCAGATTTCAAGCAGAAAATATAACTAAGAGATGATCATCTAAAGAGAATTAAAAACAATATACAAAAATGTCAAGGGAGAGAGCAGTAGAATTGTGAAGTAAGGAAGTATTCATGTTTGTGGTAAGCATGAAAATAAAAATCACTAGAAATTAAGGAGGAGAAGATGCACCTTCTTTTACCAGAAACATATTTGTATTTTATGAATATGTAACATGTAATCAGTTTCAAAAGAATAAATAAATGCTTGAAGAAATGAAGTTGAACAGTCCAGGATGTTTTCTGAAGAACAGCACATCCTGAGATTTCTCCATTGACAGAGAGTGGAGCTTGATATAGAAATTTAGTGTTAATATGGAGGCAAACATCTGCCTCAAAGCTGAATTTACCCTGTGTCTTTACAGTGGTAAAAGTTTGGAGAATAGACTGTTTACAGTAAATGGACTTCAGTTTCCAACTGGAACATCTAACTTCATCAGCTTCTCCCATCATCTGTATTTGCAGGACAAACAGAAGCTCTTGCAGCCTGTTCAGCACAGTCCTTGGTGATTAAGGTAGCAAAGAGCCAGGGGAGAAGAGAAGGAAGGATTAAAAGATAAGGACAATGCAGTTGAGCAGGTTGTGAGCACAAGATCTACAATTCATGTTTAGGGAAAATGTCTGTGCAGGAGGAACAGAAGACATACCTTTGTGTGATTCTTGTGATTTGTAACAGATAAAATGCTTCCTCCTTCTTAATTTTTAAAGAAAATATGTGAAAATATAGCTCTGAAACTGGTTTGGGCGTAAACACTGTCTGAATTTGAAACTGTATTGCAAATAATAATTGATAAAATACAGGAAACTAATAAAGACTGATAAAAGATGGGAGCAGCAACACCAAAAATTAAAATCTATTAGAGATTGCTCCCACAGTAACACCCATTGATTTCTCTAACAGTGATAACAGCTAATGGAATAGAGAGTGAAATGTGCATTGAAGTTATAAATACTGAATTTAAGGAAAGCCACTACTACATATTCTAACAATATTAACATCCATTGCTTGGAAAAAATCAATGAAGAAACTATACAACATTCAAGGTTTGTTTCTGTGATAGTTATTTCCAGCTTAAAAATTTACAGTTTAAAATTTACTCTCATTTGTCATTCCTACAGATGTTATGGAGAAAATAGCTAGCACCATGGCACAATACATGACTTTCCACATTTTAAATTTTAAAAAAAATTACTTCTAAGTATTTATTTCTATGTTTTAATTTGCAGGAATAATTTTTCTGCCAACAACAAAAATATTTCCTTGATATTTTCACAGAAACAATAAGTTAACAAGATGTTTTAAAGCTTTTTCTTAAAAACAACATGAAAACTAATGCTTTCCTGGCTCTGCTTTTCAGTTTCAACCTTTTCCACAAGAATAGTTCCAAAGCAGCTTTCTAGGATGCAAACACAAAACCATGCTTTACATACATTTAAAACCTGATGCTTCTGCAATTGCTAAAGGGTTGCATAGTTGGAGGGAGGGGGTAGTGATTGAAAATAAAAGCTGCATTTAAAAGTATCAAGATTATTTTGGTGCTGTGCTGCAGGTCTACCATATATCTATAGCAAAATCTAGTCCAATCCCCTCCATGCTTAATATTATTTCTCTTTGCTTATTTATAAGGTACATAGGGGCATTTTTATGTCCATAAAGAAATCCCATTGCTGAACAACATAATTTAAATGTCTAAAGTATCTGTCACATTGTGTGTGTCCGTTATTGATATTTGATTAGTTGGTGTTCAACTGCCTTACCATTTTAATGGGTAACAGGGTGAAAAGCTTAAATATGCCAGGGATGTGGAAGAAAAATGAGTACGCTGGACATATTTACTATTGATCATCTTGTAGACTTGATTTGACTCATTTCCTTGTTTCATACTAATGTAAATCAGGTGTGATCCAACACAGAGAATTAATTGATAGCATAGATGCTCATACAAATTAAAAATAGATTTTTAAAAAAGCATCTTTAAGTTAACCAGACAGTAAGTATTTTAAGTGCAAAGAAGCCATTTTTAATGTGATGCAATGCATTTTCATTGCATTTGGTTCTTCTAGGTTTTGGAATGACGTTGCAATATGTGGTTAAAGTTCCCTGCCCCTCGACTTCACGTTAACTCAGACTCCATTTCTTCTTCAAATAATGAGTAAAAGAATGTCTATATGTTTCCTATTAAAAAGCATGTCCATTGTACCCTTTTAAATTCATAGTTTGAGGTACCTTAGAGACGGCAAATAACCAAAGGGCTTTTTTCCTTTTACCTTAACTTAAAAAATAATTAACTTACAAATTTTCCACACCTTTTACAACACAGACCTATCATCACTCTCACAGCCAAACTATAATTCTGTTGAAATACCAAAAGACTTCTAGAACCCAACAGGAAAATATACAAAATCACTGTAACTTGCCAAAATCAGTTACAATTTCCTCACACGTATCTTACTCATGTCATTAGCAACATTGATGGTAAATGAAGAAATTATATACACACTTCAAAATTGTATCAAAACTCGAGAATGAAAACCTTCCACGTGATCCATTTACAATGTAGGGGAAAAAATAAAATCAAAGTACAAAACTGCCTTACTTCGAATATGATCAGCACGTAGACACCTACTAAGATGATGGATGCCACTGTTACTTGTGCCTCTATGTTTGCATGGAGATATTGATGCTTCATGGAGAGAGGAACACTTCCAGACTCCTGCAGGAGAGCCTGAATGTTTATGAAGATGGTGCCTCTGGTGAAAGAAAAAGAAGTTTTTTTATTCCTCGAATGAAATACCATTAGTTTTATTTGCGCGTTAATTTCACATTGAGTACTTATAAATATATGGGTTATATTTTTTACAATTGCAAGCAACTCCTCAAACATCTTCAATCTATCCTTCTAAATAGTATTGGTAGGAAAGTAACTCAAGTACAAACCAGCCTTTTAAATCCATTTAAAAAGAAACAAGAAGCCCTCCTTTCCTGTCCCTCTGAAACAAGCAGTGACAGATTGTTTTTAAAATATTTTCTATTCCTTCATAGTCGAGACTATGTAAACTACTACTTCAATGGATCATTTTTCAGTCTCTTAGCCAACCTGTTTGGTATCTGAAAGGTTCTAGTTGTGATGATTTGTTGATTTCTTCTTGAACTTAAGGGTAGAGACCAGTTGTATACCACCTGCAAGAAAGCCACATTTCACAATATTACCAGAAGTCAGTGACAGTGATATGTCTTGGATCTAAGGTTTTATTCCTCTTTTTCTCTCTCCTGACTATTTAGGAGAATTTTCTGTGGCTCAGGCATAATATACACCTGCCCAAATTAATTCCCCCGACTATGTATGTTACAGGTGCTGAGGTTGGAGCAAACTCATCTACAAGCAGCATCTAAAGCAGCCAGGCTCAGACTACAGTATGGTCCACTCCCCAGAGACTGCCTGGGAGGAAAACTAACACCCATGAGGTACAGACAATGGAAGGTACAGGAACAACATCATGCCCCCAGACATCATGAAGAGGACACGGTAGAAATTCAGTAAACAAAATGCTCCCTTTGTCATGGATCACCGTTGGTGTGCCAGCAGAGGTGGGCTGCTTGGGGATCACTGCCAGCAGCATGGGTTGCAGCAGCCTCCTCATCATGGGGGTGAGTGGTTTAAGAGGGTAATTGCCATTATAGTATTGCTCGCCATGCTGTGGTAGTGAGACAAGTCTTTTGCTGTAGACTGTGGATTGAGTGTAAGTGATGGCATTTTTGAGCTCCACTGTCACTGGTGCAGGCAGGTCAGTTTGCCGTGTATACAGAATGAGAGTTATGTCAGTGCTGTTTATTAAATGATGAGGCTTATTTTTGTTTTTCAGTGATATACTATGACACGCTGTAAAAGATCCTCTTTCACCAAATTGTCTCGGAAGAGCAGAAGGAACTCATTACAAACAACATCAACAATGAGAAAGCTTTAAGAGAAATTAAGGCAATAAATATGACATGTATGAGAAAATAATTTGCAACAAAATGTGAAAATGTATTTCAGTGAGTGCAAAAAGGCACTTTGCAACTGCTTCTTCCTTCAAAGACAACTTTTTAAACATTGACAATTTTAAACACAAGAAATTCCATTCTGTGTCAGCCAAGAGGCATACATTTTACAAAATTTTAATATGAGAAACAAAGAGAAGCCTTACAAAGACAAAAGAAAATGCAACTTTACTCTTATTGTAGTAAATTTTCTAATGCTGAAGTTGACACACTTCACAGCAGGAAAAGCATAACCACTTAATTCACACAGTGGTGATGGAAATATAACTGATATAACACATCTCAGAAAAAGTAAAGGAAAATTTAAAGACCATCACCTGCTGCTGGCGTCTCCTCCTTGATCCTGTGTCTTCATTCTGGCTGATTTGTACTATGATGTATTCTTCTGTTTGTTCATCAACTACGCGTGCTCCAAATGGGCCTCCTATGTCTAATTTCAACAGAGCAGAATCATGAAAGTCAGTCAGATTCATAGCTGTTAATAAAGTTAAGGTGTAAATTTCCAGTAAAGACAAGTATACACTGTTTAAACTCCAGGGGAAAAAAATAGATTAGTCAATTTAGATTGAAAAACACATTCTTCAGATAAAATGCTTCAGAAACTGAGAAAAGAGAAAAATAGATGTTTACTTCCTCACCAAGCGGTACTGTTTTGACCAAGTTTCGTTAAAAAAATGAGTTGCAGGTTCATTACAAATATATCTTTCTAGTGACTTTTGGTATCACCAGTGCGTTCAGACACTATTGTACATGTATCAAAGCTTCAAAATAGCATATGGAAAAACACAGAGAGACAAGAAGTAAGACTCTTTAAAGTGCTTGTACTAGATAAAGGCTGCATCATTAGCTCAGCAATTTAAACTTCACAGAATTTGAACTGGTGAAAACACTGTAGAAACTCCAGCCACAGGGAAAACTAAACCAATATCCTGTTCATGCCAGAGAATTTGTTTCTTGGTCCAAGTTTTACTCACACTATTTCAAACATCTGAAATATGTATTTTCAAGCTCCTCTTAACTGAAGTACTCAGACTCCTTCACCTCCAGCTCCCTCATCTACTTTTTCTTTTTTCCTTCCTAGACATCTCACATGAGGTGTGGTCAAACTACATTCCTACTCTAATATAATTGAGAAATTGGCCAACCATGATATACAAATCCATTGAAAAGTCTGGTTCTATCAGTCCCAAAATATCTAGAACTTTTTAAATACAGTATTGTAATAATCCACTTCTGGCATGGTTGAAAAAGAAGCATCTCCATGGGTTGGCGAAGGCAGGGACAAGGGAGGAAAGTCTGAGCTTTTAAACAGTTCACAGCTCGTTTGTTACTATACTAGAGCCTACACTGTAATTGTTTTGCAGCTCTCCGCGACAGGCAGAAAGCGAATCCATCACCCACAGAACTCAGAGACTTAACAGAGGAAATAAGAGCACAGCATAGTTAGAGGGACCCAGGGCAACGCTCTGACCTGCCTCCAGGGAGCCCCAGTAAGGCCATCCTTAGATCGGTATCAAATGGGGAAAGCTTTGTAACCATCTGCGTCTAGTAAAGAGTAAACTCTCATAGTAACCCAAAAAAAGACTCTAGCAGATCTAGTGGCAAGAGGGCAGCCAATATGCTCAAAGTAATATTAGTTTCACCCTGCTTAGCAAGACAAGCAGAGTAATCACCAGCAGTGACACTTATATGCCACTTACTAAAATATTAACCTCCCATACATCTATTTGCTTAAAGGAATCAATCAGGAAAGGATAAAAATATAATCTCACATGCAACAAATCAGGAGATCAAGTCCAGTCAGGAGAATTTAGGCGCACAGCCCTTAGCAAACATTAACAGAAATTATAACAGTTCTCTTCTGTTTCTGAAAGTTTTAAGTGAGATTTAACATCACAGCCTTTCTGTCCTAATTGATACGTAACAGTCTCAACTGGAACTGTATCTATACCTTCAACTAGAGATATTAATTATATCTTCTACAATATCTGCTGACCTGAAGTCATTAACCCAATCGTTTGGGACAACTTTTGACAGTCTGCCCTTTACTAGGAGTGTAGCAATTTATGCCTTTAAAAGCTTCAGGTGCATATAATTATGTCAGCTTCCTTTAAAGCAATACTTACCTAGATGACATATTCAGGAGTTATTAGAAAGGATGCTTGAAATTAAAGGGGAGGAGGGTGAAATTAAACCCTGTTTTCAAGAAGAAAATTCCTTCTTTTCTTCTAAAGATAAGGACACTTTTTCCATTCCATTCTGTGCACTTATAAAACCATAAGAAAGATCTATAGCAAAAGAAAGGAAGGATTCTCCTTTGATTGCAAGTGCAACAGAACACCATTCACCAGTTTGCATCGAATGATACATATTTGGATCGATATTCCAAATAATATTTAGAGACTCTGTCATAATTCTATTGTTACACTGCAGCAGATCGCAGCATTTATGAAAGGTAGAATCAAAATAAAAAAGAATAAAATTTCACACATGCTTATATGAATCAAAATGCAATTTTTTTAATCAAGCTGATCTTCAAAATATTTTTGTTCTGCCTTACCTTGATTTTGTATTTCCCTTAAATTGCCAGAATGTGATTTCCTCTAAATTTTAATAATTCAGATATGACCAACTTTTGTTAAAACTATCTTTTTATTTTTAACATCTCCTTCTGTTCTGCAATTTAATTCATGCCTTTTCTTTTCTGAACCTTTTTTTTTTTTTAATGCGGCATCCAGCGTGTCCCTTTAAACAAAAAAAAAATCTCCCTGACAAGATTTAGAGCCAGAGCTGTTATTTTTTATTTCGCTTCAGCTAAGCTGCCTCATTTTTATATAGTTCTATTCTTGAAATTACATTACTGCAGTGAGTTAGCCTGTCAAGGGATTTAGGTTTGTGTTTGCTTTGTGAAACACTACACAGAGTCAGTCTGTATTTACACCTGGCACCAGACTGAGTCCACTGCTCACAGCTAAACCAAGAGCTGGTTTATTTTTTTCTTTTTGATCTTAGTGCTCTGACTAGTTGCTCCTAAAAGGTATTGAAGAGTGTGTGAGAGTCAGCGCACATTATTTTGCTTTTATGTGGCTTACATAGACAACATGATGGAACGGGAAGCAGTGGCTGAACATTTAAATTTGGTATTCATTCACACATTTTATGTGTCTGTATGGTGGACATCTGCATCTGAGTAGGTTGCTTCCTAAAAAACAGGGAAAAGAGGGTGCTTTTAAGATGGAATTCATTGCTTCATTTTAGACCACTATACAAAGATGAGAGGAATTATTCACAAGAAACATCAGTTTTCTCTATTAACTATAAAGGGAGCCTAGGATGACTAATTCAGGTATAGCTGAGACGAGTGACTCCGCAAAATACCAAATTAATTCAATGTACAGAGGCAGCCAAAAGGCCATGTTTGACAGTGATCCTCTGTTATATTTCACGCGCATGGTTGACAGCATGCTTTCATCAACATCTGCTTGTATATCCTATTCTGCCTACTGTAAAATGTACCTGAAGTATCCTATGTCTATCAATCATTTTTCACCAAGTTGCTGAGGTAGTTATATATTATTTGTCCTGATTTATGACCAGGTCACTTGTGCTAGTTTCTCCAGGATACCACCATTTTAAAGAAGGCCTTTCCCCTGGGTCTTACCATCCATTTTTGCATGTTGTCCTTAATTGGGGTTGTTTCTGCATTAGTATTTGTGGTTATTTCTGCATTAGTATTTGTGATTTTCTCTTTTGATTTCTTGTTACTGTTGGTAGCTTATGAGGTTGTTTCTACATCATTGCTTCACAATATAACAAGTTGAACCACTTGTAACCTAAGTAACCACTCTGTCCATATTGGTTTCCCCATCAGAGGAATGCTGTATAGGTTTTTTTATTCCTTTTTTTGGAGTGTCAGCAATCTCGTTCAATTTTGTCTGTGTTGGATTCATCCTTTCTCTCTGTGTTCCATCAGTTTTAGAAGTTTTGTGAGCCCCTAGTAATCTCTTTTCTACTGCATTTTATCAATTGTACCTTGAGATTCTGCTCCTTTGCCTGCCTCTGCACATGGTCCTGGTCTTCAACCACCTATTTAACAGCTTGAACATTGCCTGCAGGTTCCACACTGCCTAGCACATTTCCAACAACATCAACAAACAGAATTATTTTTAAATATTTTCTCTAAGGAAAAATTATGAAGGAGTGTTTGTCAGTAGAGAACTAGAGTTACAAAATCAAAAAAATATTCAAGGGGGAAAAGAATTAGAGAGATGGTTAGTGAAGTGCTTGTCAGGGACAGAGTAAAGATGGAAATTCATAGTTCAAAAGGGTAGATGTGAGACCCATTGCACAGAAATGAACTGCAAGATTGATCTTATTTTGTAAAAAGAAAATATTTCTATTATTGAGAAGTATAGAAATAGCAATAATTGTATCAGGTACAGTGAAAAAAAAATACACTGTATCAGGGAGACAGACACTTCTTTAAATGACTGTAAGGTGGCTTTCAGTTTGCATAATTCCTTAAAAACGTCTATGAATTGCCATTACTTCTTGATTTCATAAAGCCTGGTTCAATTCAAAACGTTAGTGCACAGTTCTGCTCCAGCTGACTGTTCCCTGTGGCTGGACAAAAGTTTAAA
Source organism: Grallaria varia (assembly GCA_013396735.1). Lineage (NCBI taxonomy): Eukaryota > Metazoa > Chordata > Aves > Passeriformes > Formicariidae > Grallaria > Grallaria varia. The sequence continues at coordinate 78,899 of VWZG01005611.1, forward strand.
ATTTGCTTAGGTCAGGGCAGTAGTTATTCAAAACAGAAGAATGAACATGGAGTATATTTAACATTTTAGAAGACTTTTCAAGTCTGAAAACCTACGTAAGCTGTAGAGGAGAACAGGAATATTTCTCATTGACTCTTTGGTCACTCAGATAATAGAGAGATGTTTCCAGAAGGTCTGAATGGCCAAAACAGAAATTAAGAATGTTCGTATCTTAGAACAAGTACACATAACTAAACTAAGAAATGCTGAATATATTCAGGCTCTGTATCTCTTCTTCTATATTTATAATTCACTTTCTAAAGGCACATCATCTTATTAATTACTAATGCTCTCCCCTTAACATACAGCCTTTCAGCAAAATATCTGAAAATGCTTCACACATTGACATCAATAAGGGTATTGAATTTTGCTTCTTGCAGAAAGAGTCCTCTAGGCAGGCTTCAGTAGAAAGTTACTTCTTTCTGGTATTAGAGAGCTGAATGTTAGAATTTATAAACCAGTAAATCCCAAGTGTTGCCAAAAAGAGACAACTTACCAGTATTTTGAAAAACTATAATAAAATTATTGATCCATTTAATTTATATCTGGTGCCTATAGAGAAGAAAAAAAAAAAACCAAAAAAACAAGAACAACAAGCAAAATTACAGATTCAGAAAGTTTCTAATAATTCACAGAATTCAATTCACAGGAGACAAAACGTTTTCAGAATCTGCAGCCAGCACACCCTTGTACCCACCAGGATGGACAAAGCAAGATACAAGTGGACTAATAATAAAGAAGATAATGGGAAGAAAAATATTTAGAGTAAAAGCAAACAAGAGATGAAAGTATAGAAACATAAACAGAGAGATCTCATCTAAAAAGAAGGTCTCCTCCACGCCAGCAGATGAAGGTCTCTCGCAGAACCAGAGAAATAAATTCCTGCCTCTGAGCAAATCTGAGATCTAATGGGCATGACAGTAAAAAAACCAAAAATATCTAGGTGACACTGGATGACAAAAGATATGAAGTTCAAAGGGGATCAGTGGATTTGTGTTTTAGAAATAATTCACACTTTGTTTTAATTTCTCTAGTGTATGGACAAGTCATGAGCATACATTCATACCACATCAATATGCATGGGCATTTCTGGAAAGAAGTAAAAACAAGAGGAAGGAGTTTAAAAAGTAAAACAAACTACATATAGTGGTTAGTACCAATTCAACACTCCTTAACAGCTTTTGAAGCATAAGCAAGAGGTAAAGTGTGTTTATTTGCATAATGTGGCATCATATGAGCTAAGATACTTATTTTCTACCCAAAGCAGTCTCATATGATAACCTCCTTGGCTCTTTTGCTTGAACTACTACATCCCCTTGAAAAAGATGCACGTCTTTGTGGGATTGCTTGCCTCTCACTTTTTCCCCAGCTCAATGACCTCAGGCAGGGGTTGGAACATATTCCAGTTTTCAACACACCTTACACAAAGCAAGAAGCTTTAACTTTGAGTTTTCAAGTAAGAAAGGTAAATTCCCTGCTCTGACTGTCTGACAGCTGTTTCTCTCAAAGTATCCTGATGTGATAGGTAAAATGTGAAATAGAGGAACACCTGTCTATACTCAAATCCCAGTCCCATCAGCACTTCCCTGAAGTTAAAAAAGGGAATAAACAGTTGCAGAGTTAATGTGTACAATGCAACAGCTATGGTTGAAACCGAAAATCTGTGGAAAGAGAGGAAATCCTCGAGCTATGCTTTCACATTTGAACTTAAAGACTCACTATCAATCCATCCTCTTTGGCAGACTGGGCCATGACAGTCCTGGTGCTGTTTAACACCACACACACACACACACACACACACACACACACATAGGAGCTTTCAAAAACGGTTTCAAAGAGGACAAAAACACTGATGTGAACAGTATATTGATGGGAGTTTACAGCTGAAGTTGCCAATGGTCCTACTAAAAGTCCTTTTGTTTCCTCCAAAAAGCAATCTCAACTTTCAATTATAAATTGCCCTCAAGCATTAACATTTTCTTCCTCATTTACCCTGCTAATTAGCACATTATATAGTGTTGTTATTGGTGACAATGAGAATGCTACAACCAAATCTATTTAAAATGGACTGTCCCTGCTCAAAGCCATGGAACTGAGCAGTTAAATAGAAGAATTTGGCATTTCTAAAATTAAATTCTACTGCACGTTTGCAAAACAAGACACCTTCCATGAGTTTGTGAACTATACCTACAGATAAGTCTTCTTTTAACACTAGCGAGATGAGAGTCAAGCAGATTGTGGACCAGACTGATTAAACTAAAAATATAGTGGGAACAAGAAATGTAATCATTTGCAAAAGTGGGGGGTTTTTGTTTGTTTGTTTACTATTGTTCATCCCTCAAAGACTTTTCACATTCAGATCTCTATTTGCCTGTGAGGAATCATTTTTATTTGTGGTTATTTTATTACTTGTTCTTCTGAACAGTTTTTTGGCCCCAGACAGTTGCCATTCACTACAACTTGGAGAGGGAGCACGGCTGTGGCCTGTGTCAAAGGACAAGTCTAAGTGCAGCCAAGGTTCTGAGGACACCCAGTTATCTCAAGGTGTAAGACAGAAAACACCCACTCTCAAACCATTTATCGATAAACTGTCAGATAGTTATTTTTTTTTAGGAAAGAAAGAAGGATACAGAAGCTTTCCAGAGGTGATACAGCCAACATCTGCCATGGCACGCCTTGATCTGGATAAATACCAAATAAAATCTAGGGCAAGGATAAAAAACAAACATTTATTAGTAACACAAAAACTGAAAAATTCCTGCTAAACTTATCTCAAATAGTTAAAAAAATACTCTCTCAAGCTGTGCATTCAATGGTGAGATTGTTTCAGTATTTTCAGCTATGCTTCCATCACAGTTCAAAAGCATCTCTGGGATACTTAACAAGGGCAAGTAATATTCCTTCTGTTAACTTACTACCAAAGTCACACATTTGATGTATTTTATCCAAATGCCTCTTAGGACAAGTTGTAATCTTCAGGATCTGTCTGGAAAGCAATACTCATACCTGAAAAAATGTAGACTGTCACCTATTTTCCCCCGATACAGAAGCCCTGCTACCCAAAAAGGAGTTCCTCACAGCAACCGAAAGAATAAATTCCCACTTTCTGAAATTTTTTGCAAGACTTGCAGTCTAAGATTTCACTGATTTTGAAGATTTTGTCAAGGGAGGGCAGCACATTGGCCACTCCAGTAAGAAGAGGTGCCCTGTGCCCTTCTGCCTTTGACACTGCGCAATGCTGCCATTGCTGGTGCATCCTCCCCTTGGCTTTTCCTAGGAGCATTCCTCAGGTGACAGTATGAAAATACTCATCCTAAATTAAACAAGCATCCATAAGGGACTTACAAATTTGAGTTTAAGCTGCCTCCTCCTCCAACTAAACTGCTTACCCAACCATGCTGTTCTGAGTGGTGACTAGTGCACCAAACAGGGGGCTGATTAGGCATGGAGACCTGCACAGCTCTGTAATTTCTTGTCATCTTGCTCCCAACCCCAAGACATTTTTTACGAGCTAAGAGAACACACCACAGCTCATTTTGAACTAATTCTAAGACAATGTGGGCCAGGGGAGGATTGCAAATTCAATACTTACAGAGCAGATAACTACAAAGATAAAAAGGCCTGAAACTTTTAGGAATTTTAGACAGCATCTGAAACACAAGAAACATATATTTACTATATGGCTAGCTTAAAACAAATCTTTTCTTTTCTCCCAATAGCTCTGACATTTCAGAAACATTGTGGTAAGCACTTACGGGTGATAATATACCACATCAGAGTATGGACACCACGAAGCAGGGTCAGCAGAGGCTTGGGAAGCCTGGGTGACTATAAAGGCTGCCAGCTGGATCTCTGAGGGCAGGAAGGAGGCTTTGCCCCTTTGGAAAGCTAAGGGAAGGCTGCAGCATGAGTTGGGGCTGGATCCTGGAGCCACTTCTCCACTACTACTGCTGGCCCCTGACAGACCCAGAGCCCCATCAGCACTTTCTGATCTCTCCCAGACAGGTAAAGGAGCATCACCATCATAGGGAGGTGTCATGGCTGTGCAGAAAGCACTGCTTATTGCACAGAGGGATGGTGTCATGAGTGACTTCCTCAAAACTGGACTTTCAATATACACCCTGAAAGGTATTGGGAAAAAACAGCTTGAAGACAAGAACATTCTTTTTAGAATCTTCTGGGTTTAACAGTATCTCTTTAAATCAAATACACTACATAAGCATAAATCAAATAGCAAAACGAGATATTTTTTCCATAGCACATCCGTGCCCTTTGACGGAATGCCCAGTTCTGGAAATGTGATGCCATAAAATCTTCTGAAATGCCAGAGCTTACTACTGAGTGGGTTAAGCTAAAATAACCCTAAATTAAAATATGGATGTTGAAAATGCATACTCTTGAGCAAGAAATCTTAAGATTTAGCACTTTAAAATCACCCTTTTTTTAATTGCACCCTGAAAGACAACTCAATTAATTATTTTCTGACTGCCCATCAATACGTTACGCAGATGTCTTAATTTACAGTACCCTTTCCGTTGATTTGCCCTCTTTACACATTTTTGCTAATGGAAAACATCGATGTTTTTATTCTATTTTTTTCAATAGTAAACATTCAAACATTATTTTTCTGACAGAATGACAAATGCAAGACTCGATTTAAACCTGACGACATGCAAGAAGGAAAACAATTACCAGGATACTTAGTTGAAAAAGGAATAGTGCAACAGAAAGCTGCATTGACAGATGCTATAGGACAAAATATTAAAGCAGAGTAGTCTGAAAAGTGTCTGAAACTGCTTTTAATCACAGTGTAAATAAGTCCCAAAATCAATTCATTGACATAGATGACTGGAGAACCATTTTTGAAAAACATTGTTTCCTAGAGTTGTCCTGCTCCTTAGAATTTTCCAAACAGAGACTAACAAAAACCAGCAGCTAATAAAAATACATTGCCACAGACAAACTAGTACAAAGGGGCTATGGTACTCTAGGAAATACAAATGGGAACAACTTTACACAAACTGCGCAGCATGAAAATCTAGAGAAGGCAGAGGGGAAGGAAGCCAGTTAGGTGGCTTCTTCTAGAAACTGCAGGTAGCCCTGCTCTATTGAAAAACAAGATGGCAGAGAGGGGAAGAAGATAATAAAGGCTTGGAAAGCAAGGAATGACACCAAAAGCCACTATGAGCACTTCATAACTGGTAACTTCGTTTGGAATTGTGAGATTTATGGAAAATACCTAGTGCCAGCTTAGTTATGTATCCTCTATCCTGCTTGTCTGTTCTCTCCATTTCTACATGACAGTTTTATTCTGGTATTTTTGAGAATTTATTATGTTATGAATTAATAAATCCTAGTCCAGACTGGTTTAATTTTAATGTAGTTGGTATTCTTTGTTTGTACTTTGGAACTATAATTTTAATAATAATTCAAATTATTATTGAAAAAAGAAACTTAACTTGATTTTAAGACATAAAAAACAACATTAATTAAGCATTTATAAATCCATAACCACTTGTCTGTAAATAACAGAAACTCATCTAAAAGAGCTAGCAAGATATGATAAAGTAAGGTTTGGGAAATGGTTATTTTATTAAATGTGGAATTTTGAATGGTTTTTTCCTCCCATTTGTTTGTTTTCATGGCATTTTTTATTAGGGAAGCAGCACTTTTAACAGCTTACCGTTGAGACATGATCAGCTTTTGACTCACCCCTGGTTTGCAATCTGTCTCTTCCGTTCTACAGTGCTAATCTGGCACAGCAGTGCAAGTACAAGCCCTGTGCCAAATCCTATGCTGATATATGCCTCTGGCACCATCCTACTTGAATTCAGTTGGAAATGCATGAAGTAAAAACCTATGAAAGATTTCACCCCTTGTTCTAAACCTAATGATTTTTAGTCTGATCTGCATATGGTATTGGACAGTTTAACTTCATTTGTTATCTCAGCAAAGTTATGATGATTTGTGATAGCCAAGGAGCTGATCCCATATGCACAATGAAAATACTTCAAGGGAAGTTCTGCCAGAATGTGCTCCTCCCCAGATTATAAACATATGATGTACTGGAAACGATGGATTCCACACTCATGATCAATACCTTTGTTCCATCAAATTCCAGGGAAATCTACCACAAATGTGAAGAAAGACACCTGCCAAATGTCTTCAAGTATGCCCATATTGCACTAATTGCAGTCATTGAAATTCTCCTGTTCCATTTGTTCAGCAGCAGTGCAGGAGAGCGGCACCCCACACAAAACCGTATGCACAATTAAAGGAGGAAGGCAATTGTGAAGTGATGAACTAAAACAACAGACTGGGAAAAGAAGCGCTCATTGGAAAGGCTCTGTGGATCAACAAGGACATGTAGACATGCAGTGTTGGGCTCTATGAATATCTGCAGAGCTATCTGCAAACACCAAACCAAACTAGAAAAACTCTTGAAACTCTGGAAGGGGCAGAGAGAATTAGTATCCAAGATTGACGTTTATGCTAGATAAATCCCCAGAAAAAATATCTTGAGAACATTTGATCTTAAACTCTTGTCATGTTGCTATCTTTTAGTACAGCAATTTCCTCCATGCTTTAATGAGGTAAAAGACTACTTTGAGGAAAGGAGTGAAATATATTAATGTAGTTCAAGACAGAAAAATGCTCAGTTATATTTTGCTTTGGGTATATGTGAAAAGTTACTATAAAGACTACAAAAAGACTTCTATATACATACTTTAATTAAAATGAAGGAACAATACACTGAAGAAAAAAGCTGTGGAATCAAACCAAGGGACTTTTAAGAAATGGTTTCAAAGAAATGTTAAAAGCAATATAGGAAATACTTAATTACAGTTCAGAATAGGTGCTATGATTGATGCTTGTAGGAACAAGAGGTTATTGATCATTAGGTAGAGCCTGTAATCATTCAGCAGGATTTATTTTTAAACTATCAGTGGCAAGATATGGTCTAAATATGGAGTGGTATTTTATTAATTTGCACAAATAAAGAATGTTTTAGACATCTATGCATATAATACCTGCAGAAATAAAAAATATATATGTATCAAGAAAAGGAAAACGAAATAAATGAATATTTGGAGTCACACCTCATCTTTGGTAAATTGAACTTGACATGAAGGTTGTCCAAGATTTCGTATTTCTCAGAAGAAGCAGATCTGGAAAAACTTGTCATTTCATTTTCCAGTTGAAACCTTTGCTCAAATTCTGCAGAGCTGTTGTCCCATGAATCATCATCTGTGGTAAAATCTGGATTATGAAGAGCCACACACTGCAACCTGTCACACATTTTCAGTAAACATAATAAAACAAAACAGTGTTTAATTTCAACAGGTAGTAGATGCAACTGACCTTACAGAACCTTAGGTTCACTGTGATAGATTTTAATGGATAAATTCATAGAAAGAGAATGATTCAGTACAGACTGAGCTCCCCTTGGTGATACAGCTGGGTAGACTGAGGAGCAAGAACAAAGACCCCATGATATTTATGTGTGTCTGAGGCAACCAGTTCTCTGATACACCAAGCAGATGCACTTCAAGATTTGGCGTGTAAATTCCGTTGTGTTTTTCAGTGCACTTGATGTAACACCACATGGAGGAAATAAGAGCACACAACCCACAGTTGCCTATTCTTAAGGTTCTCTAACCACCCTGACCTCAGCCCTTACATCCTTCCCCTACTTAAAGCCCCTTCTCCCCTCTCAAAGAGACTCATTCTTTGCTTACAACTCCCATCACTCACTTTATTTCCCAGCAGATTTGGTGGCAGGATATAAGAAAGAACCACATACAATCAAATAGAAAAAAGCTTAGGAAAGAAATAGTTTCAGTAAAATGAAACTAACTCACCCGTTTTCCTCTGAGGAAACCTTCAGTAGTGGTGTCTTCTCTGTAAAGACAGTGTTTTTTGACCTCGAGCTGAATAATTTTGAAAAATTGAAGTGATATCTTTGCAGGGGAAAAAAAAAAAACATCAAACAAAAACAGAATAGTAAGTCTGCAGAAAAATGATTCACTACAGTTCTACTGAACGTTTTGCTACAAGTCTATCCAATTAGTTAAATATTCTTTAATAATGGTGTTCCCCTAAATTAGGGTTTTCATTAAGTTTGAACCAGTCATGGTAGTTACCTCTTAATATTCACGAGGAGCTTATTCATATATGTTTACACTAGCATACTTCTTAAAATATAAAATGAAAGGATAATTTATTTTTCATAAATGTTTTTTCAGACATGGATCACTATCTACAAATCCACTAATCTCTACAGTAACCTTGACACTTTTGGTATTAGGGAAGGAAACTTTATCTGAATACTAGTATGTCATTTCTGCAGCACAATCCATTCCAGTTTCTGTCAAGTCTTGGTCCTGGCATTGCAGATAATTAAACAGAGAGCAAGCTACTTTATGCCATATTGCAGCTTAGCGTTGTTAAAAATCCTTTCAATAAAGCATAAATCCCAAATCTTAAGAAACATCCAAAGACAACTGAGGACAGTTGCAGAGGTCTAGCTCTGCGACAGGTTTCTGGGAGAGATCAAATAATTGAGCCATTTCAGAATTTTTTTCCAAGATCTGGTTCTTCCAGAGACATTTCCCGTCAAAATCACCATTATTCAAATACACTCAGACTTTTTCCATTCAAAACTGCAGCCACCCACCACCAGAAGGTCTCTGTAAGACGTACAGACAAAATGCTGATCTCATTTCTCCCAGACACACTTAGAGGAAACCTGAAATGTCTTCTACTATTGCTGAACTGTGAGGGCAAAGAAATTATAACATCTTAGACAACCAAATAAATATACAAAGATGACTGGTAATTCAATCTTCTAAATATAATGCCAGTCCAAAAAGGATTTGTGTATTTTACTTTATAATACAATAGAAGACAATGACATTCCTTGCAATTTGTAAATATTTGTTAAACTTGGCAAAATTAAAACCTCCAGTTAATGCCTCAGCTTGCTTGTTAAGTAGTGTTTTCATTCAGAAGACATGAGAGGTGTGGTGCAACTGGATGTGGTTATTTCAGCCTTGAGTGGGCACAATGCCCATACAAACTTTGCTGTAATCCCCATATTTTCAGCCTCAACAGAAGAGAATGAATGAGTTAGAGAGCCTGAATTATCCAGTACCTCAGGTCAAATGCTGGGCAGATTACAACTGAGGTGCTACACAGCATTGACGCTTCACCTGTGAAGAGACTATCTCATACTCTGAAGCTATCACACTTTTTAGATAGGAGAATATCATTAACACCAAGAAACTGGTATTTTGAAGCAAATGCTGTGCTAATCTTATCATGGCCTTAGATGTGAATACCTGGGCTACCTAAAGTTTCTACAAAATGGAACCCATAAGGACATCAAGAACACTATCAGGACTTTAGAGGTGTGCTCACTGAGTGTTGCTGATATGCTCCTGGCTAATCCCAACATCCCACCACACTCAAAGTCTGCATCCAAAGGAGACAATTTTGATAACAATTCTGATGGTAGACCTCGAATTTGTGTGTTCAGAAATTTAACTCCTGCAAAGACCAATAATCTGTTTCTGATGATGCCACACAGAAAAAGAAAGCTTCAAATAATATATACTGTATGCTGTTCTGATCTCATCTTACATTGCATACACCATTAACCTTTCCACGCTTACTTTTCTTCTTTTCCTCCTAGAACAAGTGCAAATTCTCAGACTAGTAACCAGAACACTTCCTACAAAAACTTCCATCTTCTTGTAATTGTTAGGGGTCAGTACCAACACCACTCTGTGTTACACAAGCATATGTATATCCACTGGCAATCCCCATTTGAGCAGATCTTCACCACTACTGTGAATTACCAGCATGCAAAAAAGTGCTGAAGAACAAAGCAACCGCAGGAATGGCAACCAGAAAGACAGGACAAAGGTTTGGTGGAAGGTGATTTAAGTGACAGAACCTGAAGTGAAGAATCCAGAGGGCTAGTTAAAGACATCACCTTCACTTTCTTTTTTGTACTTTTGATAGCCTCGCTTTCTGGTATATGTCCAATGCTACTTAAATGGAACTGTGGAGCTGAACAGATGGCCAAGAATGATGAAGACAGTAAAAATGGAAAAGGTCTTCAGATAAAGTGAAAACAATTAGTACATGACAACATCAATTTGCAAAAAAACACATGGACAAGAATAAGCAGCAGGAAACAGTCAGGCTTGACAAAACAAAAATAATTAGAGAAAAAGCAGAAGAGCCTCAACTCCCCCATGATGTGATTACTCTAATTAGAGAATGAGAGCAATATAAACAATAAAGCTAATTAGGGCATAAAAGAATCTTGTAGGCTGACAGCTCTAGAAAGAAAAGTTGGAAAAACATCATTAAAAATTAGCATGGACTATGTTGCCTAAAATCAAGGTCAAGAACCCTTTTGAGACAATATTAAGACAGGGAAAGTAGAGAACAGTTCATTAATGAAAGCTTTCTGGTTCATAAGGTATATAGATGCACGTGCACCATGTAGGGTTCTTACAAATTTATAATGCTACTTAATTATCATATCTAATGGGTAAGTCCAACCCAAGAACCTTTTACCCCTGGTACTACCCTCAGAACTGGCCCATGGGAGTGTCTCCAAGGGTTCTGGGTCTTCTTTCTTGTTTTGCTTTGTTATTCCAGTCCAGGTGCATGTGTCCCAAACATGATGTCCTTGCTGTTTTCTTGTCCGTTGAAAAGACAGTTAAACAAAATCCAGAAATGTGGCACAAACCATGAGAAACTGTGAGAAACTGTAAGCTGCTCCTCGAATGTGAGAAACAATACAGCTATATAAAAATCTACAAATATATAAAACATTATAATCTACAAATACATAAAAATCCTAAGGCATTAAATATAGAAATGAAAGTCATCCCTGAACAGAGAGCCTAATGCAAGTCCCTCTGTACCCTCACACTTCTGCTGAGATGCTATTGGTACAATCTGATCGTTCACTTAACCAAACAATAACAGAGATCATCTGCAAGCCCCAAGAAACTCCTGCTAATAGAGGAACAAGTCTGGAGTGCTCAAAAACCCTCTTAGCATCATTCTTGGTGCTCCTCAACCCTGCAAGTAGCTGGTAATTGTGACACTGTGTAAAAAAAGAAATCAGTATGACACATTTCAAAACCTGGGATCAGTTTACACTTTGAAGGTTTCTTCACAATCAAATAGCTTGAAAATGTGGTTATACCCACATGCCATCCATCTCTACTGAGCAATTCAGCAACATTACCAAGAGGCTAATCACCAGGTCAGGTCATTAACCCATTGTGGGTAGGACTGTTCACAAGATGAGAAGACTGCTCTGGCTTTGTACTATTTGGGGGTGAGGAGCTGGTAAGCTGGACACCAGTTGTGCTCACTGGTCTTCTCTTATGGTTCAGACTCAAAAATCATTAGCATTTTTTACATCAAATATAAGAATCATAGAATAGTTTGAGTTGGTTAAACTATTCTATGATTAGATGACTAGAGATCATCTAGTCAATCTCACAATGAGCAGGGACATCATCAACTGGATCAGCTCAGAAAAAAACATGAAATAATTGCATTTACAAATGTATACATTTATATTTAGATACGCACACAGATCTTCACACACACAAAAATAACATTCTCATTTGCCTTTCATACAAAATGATGGTAGAAAACTAATGCCAAACCTTATGGAAAAAATTATTTTACAAGGACTTCTTCAATGACTTGCAAAACATTACTCATAAAGAAAGATGCATGTAGAACTGACATCAGAAAAAGAAGAGCATGTCCTGCCTGCTACATAACCACTGCTGGAGCCACATTCATTCGCACATTTGCTGCTGCTGGGCATGGGTTTGTTTTTTAATTAAGAGAAATCTTTCTAACAGAAGATTGTGTTCTTAACTACATGGCTGTTGCTGTGACAGTTATACATACAGATTTTGGCTCTCTCTGCAGGAGTATAGGTTTGTTCCAAGGAACTGTGTCTTCTGAGCTGGTTACTTGCAATCCAAGACATACTTTCCCATGGCTAATCTTTCAGGCAATTTCTGACTGTTTCCATAGTAAGCCAGGGTAAGAACCAGCATTGTAGGTGGGCTGTCCCACCCCAGATGATACAGCAAGTTCTTCCAAGCCATGGAGATGTCCACAGGTGAAGTTCCAATTGCCTGACAGCAGCTGTAGAAGGACCTTATCCACAGCATTAAATGAGGGTCCAATTGCAAGCCTTGGGCACCTATTGCAGAAACCCTCACTGCCTGTGGCTGTGCAACTGCTCCCATGGATGAACAAAGGTCACACTCCTTTGGTGACATTTTGTACTTCTCTACAGCTGTAGACTACTCCACGGACACCCCTTTGTCGC
>VWZG01005614.1:0-22368 GCA_013396735.1 Grallaria varia
GGGGTGGGAACCAGGTGATCTTTAATGCCCTCCCCAACGCAGATGTTTCTGTGGTTCTCTGAACAGCTGAGTCAAGGCCGTGAGCCCGCAGGTTAAGCAATCAGCTGCCGGGAGGGTTTGGTTATGCCGGGTGGGGGTGGGCCGAGGAACCAAAGCGCCGCCAGGGGGCAGCGCGGCCGCGCCGAGCGCCACAGCGCGGCCTTGGGAAGGGGGGTCAGAAACCGAACCACAACGAAATAAACCCAAACCTCCGCGGCCCCTCAGCGCAGCCAGCTGCGTCGGGGTTCATTTTCACATCGCGAGGTGCCCCCTGTGAAAAGCTGCCCACAGCTGCGGGAGAGCGGGCACCTCTCCTGCCGTGCAGCGGCTTCATGCCCAAAGCACGGCGGCTGCCCGCACCCTCCCGAGGCACACACCCTGCCATAGCCCCTGGAGCCCGGCAGGAACCTCGGAGGCCGCTGTTTGAACTCCCTCCCCAGGCACCCCGTCCGCAGCTGGCCGGGGAGCTGAGAGGGAGGAGGAGCTGCCGCTAGAGATGCCCTCGCATCGATCAAGGCGCAGAGTGCTGCCACGTTGGCTTCAGCACATCGGTCTCTTCTCCCAGGGGACAAAAGGAAAGGGCCTCAGGTTGCTCCAGCAGAGGTTTATATTGGATATTAGGAAAATTTCTTCATAGGAAGTGTTGTCAAGCACTGGAAGAGGCTACCCAGGGAAGTGGTTGTGTCACCGTCCCTGGAGGTGTTTAAGAGACATGTCAGTGTGGCATGTGCAGACACAGGTTAGTGTTGGACTTGGCAGTGCTGGACATGATAATCTTAGGGATCTTTTCCAACCTGATTGGAACAATTCTATGATTCTACACTCTATCTGAGCACAGTCACCTGTTCACTTTACCTGGAGCACAACAGCAGTCAGAAACTCAAATCTTCTATGTCTGTAAATCAGTCACCCTTCTTAGAGATCTTGCTTTGTTACTTTTAAATGCATTTTTTTTTCTGGAAAGTTTCTGGGCAGAGAAAGCTGTGTCTGACTGCCAGCCTCCTGGAGAAAATTCCTGCTAGAAGAGTCATGCCACACTTTCCTGCTGAAATGCTAAATAGATACTCAAACCAAGTGGTGCATTTGAAGAACTGCTTTTCAGGTTGAAGGACTGCTGTTCTCCTCACCTAGCTTTCATCACTTGTTCTTCTAAGCTATATAAGTAGTTATGTGTACAATATGCAGATGCATCTTGTGGCATTTCATGTTCCTACGAAGCCACCTGCAGAGCTAGTTTTCCTATGCATGCCATTCTACAATTTTTCCCATTGAACCTCAACTGCTCATGGCAAGAGGCCTGAAAACAATGCAATGTTCTGCATATGAAAGACTAGCTAATCTATTATGTGGCTCAGCTTTCAACCAAGACAGATATTTTGATACTTTGCTCCAACTTTACCATTTCTTCTGACTGGGCTGACAGAATTTTTAAAGTCTGTATTAGCTCATTTACAAGTAAATCACACTTATATTACATATTTATTGTCTGTTTACATCTGTCTATTGGTCAACCTAGCTATGAAGCCATTGTATCTTGATGTCATCCATGCAGGACCCATCCTCTAAGCCCTTCACTGAAGCCAGAAAAATCCTTGTTTATATGTCAGAGTCCTTTTGTTTACCCCAGCACAGTAAGTCTTATTAGTGACAGCCCATTTCTTTCTGCTCATTAAACTGATTGATTGTTACCAGATGGGTTTGAGAGAAAAAAATGCACGGCCCAGAGAGCACATCCAGCCAGCAGCGAAGCACACACTGAAACAGGCCTAAGGAGTATCTGTCTGTTCTTAGTAAACTATCAGAAAGTGAGCTTGTTTCCTTTAAGAAATCCACCTTCTTCATCCTTTCTCTCACAATTTCAGAAATGGAAACATCTAACATTTAGGAATGTTACAGATTTATTATGTCAAAACATTTCAGAACCATTGATACATGATCCCTCTACAGAAGTGCAGAAGCATAGCTTAACAGGACATGGAAACCATGGGGTGAAAATAGATAGCCAGCCAGCAACTGGATATTTTAAGCTAAAATATGACCTGAGCCTTAGTATCTGTTATTTGTTATTAAAACTTACCTTTTCAGAAGTTTTAACATTTTATTTATTAACAAAATAGTGTCCTAGTAGTAGTGACAAGACAGAGACCAAAGAATGGAGCTGCAGGCTCCAGACATAAAGCACAACTCCGGGGACAAGAGAAGAAAGGAAGGAAAGTTCAGCTGATTCCACTGAACCAAAACGAAAATTCCACATAGGGACAATGCAGTTGTCAGCTATTTGTTCTCAGTGAGTTAGGGAAGCATCTCCAAGTGGTGAATGTCCCCTTTCTTCTTGTCTCCTTTTTTCAGTACCTAATTGCTGTCTTCCTGCTGGGTACACCCTTGCCTCTGAGTTCCCGTGTACTGTTTTCTAAATAAGGGAAAAAGGAGGAGGGAGGAGGTCGTAAAGTGTCCTGATGAACTACATTCTGGTTGAGTTCTAGCCATTTGCCATTTTGTCATTACAAGTTACAGACCTGTGCTTATTCTTTGGTCAGTACAAGTGTTTGATGATGTGCAGGATCTGAAGCTGCAGACTATTTGCCTTCATCATGTTAACTTAAAAATTAGATTCCAGATTTTACCATTTTCATGGCCTACAATTACCACCCTATTATAAAGCGTGCTGAAATGTTAGCATGGAAATAAACTGTGATGAATTTCTGCCTAGGTGTACTTCTTCACTCAGATATACAGAGGCAGCAGTAGAACTACCTACCAGTACTTGCACCCAGAAACTGGAACTTCATTCTCCATTTTCCCTCCCCACGAGGCATGTAGAGTTCAAAAGGGACACAAAAAAATGGCAGACTCCCTCTTTATCCAAAGAATTAGGCAAACCAATCCACATACCCTGCATGTAACCCAGAGCCATAAGCCACAAAAAACATCTGAATCCCTGCCAGCTTCCACAAGACCCCTTCTCCATGTGTGACAATTGTGACATAAGCTTGCTCTAGGAATGACAAAGCAGATCACTTAAACGTGAATGAAAAACTTTCAGGACACACACACACACAGTCTACTCCTGGTCCCCAACTCCTAATGCCATTAAGCTGTTCAAATGTGCTTTGTCTGTGACAGGTGGCACCGTATGGAAAGCTCATTATGCTACTCCAGTGTTCCAACCAGAAGCCTCTGGAGCCTGTTTCAGAAGAGGAATCTGCCCATGTTTTGGGGACGGTGTAACCCATCATGACCCTCCACTGCTGTTCAATCTCTCGAAAGATCCATCTGAGGCAAATCCTCTATCAGCTGACACTGAGCCCTTGTTTGACACTGTGCTGAGGAGAATAGGAAAAGCTGTGGAAGAGCATCGCAAGACACTGACTCCAGTCCCACAACAGCTGTCTCCTCACAATAATATATGGAAGCCATGGCTGCAACCATGCTGTGGGATGTTCCCATTCTGTTGGTGTCATGAAGAAAATAAAGCAGATAGCATAGTTTAATACCAAAAGCAAAGTGCAGTTAGCTTTAAAGTTAATAGTTTTCACATTTGCATGACTACAGTCAGAGAGAGATTAGAGATATGGGTTAAATTACACTGGAATAGCTAAAAGGGACATTATTGATGGTTTTGTTCAATCTTTTCTCATACACAGAGAAATTCAGTAAGCCTGTAGTTTTTAAAAAAATGAGTCACCTGTATAATCTACCCCTCAAGTGGTAGATTTAATCCATTCTGGATTAAATACACAAATAAATGAAACAATATTTTTGTCTTACTGATTTTCAATTCAGGCAAATGATGACTGATAAGAAGGTAAACTTTAAATTGCAGATGTTTGTATGGAAAATATGCTTATTGTGACAACAGGACTGAGCCCAAACTGCTGCCCCTATTTGAGCCTTATCTTTTTAATGAAATGAAAATGAAAAGACTATAATGAAAAAAGATTAAAAGATGAATAAATTGCACATTTAATTTGGAAACATACTGAAATGCATTTGCCTCTCAGAAAAAAACACCTACTAATTTACAGCAATTTCTTTGCCTCCTCAATACCTTCATTTTTCTATCATGTAACAACTCCCAGGGAAAACTGAACTGACACTTCTTTTAAAAATTAGATAGCTAAAGTTAGCACCTCAAGGTCAGCAGCAAAGTATATAGCTATTCTAACATGTTAAACCACAAAAATTCTTACTGATGTGTTTTCTATGTAGTTAAGTCATCTCACTTGGGAGAGCATTGAAAATCATCACCCATCTGCCTTGAGAAGATAGGTCCCAAATTTCACGGCCTGAGTCCAATTCATAAACTGCATGTTCCACTTGAGTGACAATGACTCTGATTTCATGAGTGCCATTTTGGCCCATGAAAAATGTGCTTTGTTTTGTGAGTAAGTACTTTGTTTTCATTAGGAGGTGTTAAAAAAAACTCTCCTCACACACTAATCACTTGTGTGTACAGGTCATCTTCTCCAAGCCAAACAAGTGTCAGCACTCTGTACAGTCATTAGGGAAAGGGAGGGGATTAAAATACTTAATCCTCCCTTGCTGCCCTCAAGTTAAAGAAATTCATCTCTCAATATATAATCCCAACCATGCTCTTGCAGGGTTTTGTGTCCAATCTGATTTTTAAATGGAGGTTCCTGTATTTTTTCCTTCAAAAAAAAGTAGATTTCAGGCAAGAGACTCAAATTCAAACTTCTAAGCCTTCCTGAACACTGTATATTCACTCATACCACACAACCAAAGGTCACCCAGGTTTTAAAAGTAACAAGTGATGGTAAGAGCTGCAGAGCAAGTACTTCAGGTGACTTGTATCCTTAAAGCTAGCTGTCTCACAGAGCCACACCAGTGCGACTCTATTCACTACCAAGGTTGCAGGTGTGTCATTTTTTGCCCTTTAGAAACAAGCAGAGGTAGGAAGGCGCACAGCAGGTCCCTCCCAGCTCTTGAGCTGCCACAGCAGGTCCCAGCTCTTTCACAAGCCTCAAGACAAAAGTGAGTATGTGCCTGGACTATGTACCTTTTGCAGTGTTTTGAGAGAACCTCCTGAGGTGGTAGGTCAGCAGTGTGGTAAGTCACTGCTATTTAGCTCCAAACATGGTCGTGACCATGAAGTAACAGCAAATGCAAGTCTCCAAAAAGCTGACCGGGCATTCTTCAGGTTATTTCACATTTCATCTGTCCTCTAAAAGGTCATCAAGAAAATTAAGTAAAAAACACTCCACATAAATCAAAGGACACATACGACAACGAACTGATTGGACACATCAATGTCACACTTGACAGAGGTAATTAAAAATAAATTTGTTCTCACTGTTTGATAGCCTTTAAATCCACATCAGCATTGCTAAGAACTTGTCAGAAGATTTGACATTTTTCTGTGGCTGACAGGCACCAAAACCAGAGCAGCTGCATTTCACTGGATACATGCAGGGAGAAAAGAGCGTAAAAGACTATGCATTTTAAAGCCAGTTTGGCTGATTCAGAGATGGAAGAGGTATCTTACTGCTCAGTGGGGAACAAAACCAAAAGCCATGTTTGACATTCATGTTCTCTAGAGTCAAGCCAGTCAGTTCAGTAGCATCTACACTGTCAGTTAAACACAAGCATAAGCTCTTTCTCAGTTCACCTCACTGCCTTCCCCACTCACCCACTCCATTAGGTTAGACAGCAGGAAAATGCTTTTCACCCGGAGGGTGGTTGAACACAGGAACAAGATCCCCAGGGAAGTGGTCACAGCAACAAGCCTGAGAGTTCAAGAACCATTTGGACAACACTGTCAGGCACATGGTGTGATTCTTGGTGTGTCCTGCATAGGGCTAGGAGTTGGAATTGATGATCCTCATAGGTCCTTTCATCTCAGCATATTCTATGATTCATACACATGCCCAGTCTCATACTTGGCCATAACAAGAGTGTTGCGGTCCAAAGCATTTACCAGGGGATGGGAAGGTCTTCAAGCACCCACTCAGCATGTAAGCATAGGTCCCAACTTTAGAAAGCCAGACTAGGAAGGCCAATACAGCAGCAAAACCCTGAACTCCAATTCCAAGCACAGCATGAAGAAAAAAATCACCCTGTATAAATGTAACCATTAAACATTTGTGTAACCTCTCGTTCCTCTGAAAATTAAATTTGCTAAACTGCCATATAGAGTCAGATGCTAAGGACTCACATAGATATCCACGTTGCCTTCCTGACATCCAAACACAGATAATTTTATCTTCACTGGCATCTGTGGAAAGCCAGAGGGGCTTTCAGGCAAGAAGGGCAAAATTAGGGCTGGCAGCACGGAGTAACCAGCTTTTGTCAACTAACTGTTAAGAAACCTCAGCCAGGCAAGGGCAAATGTGCTTTTCGCATACAGAGAAGGAGAGGGCAGACAATGCACACAGAGGTGACCTGCAAGCAACAAGGAGAACAAAGTGATGGAAAATTGGTGACTAGGGTGCACATCCCTTAAAAAAACATGGGGGACAGGAGAGAAGACTATTTTCAGTCCTAAATTCCTTTCATTGTCTGTACCTAAATGTATCTTAAAAGACACAAATTTTGAGGAGACAATGGTAAGCAGGCAAAGGAGGTTAATTATTGTACCTGTTTCATGCAGATCCTAACCAAGGAGAGGTTGCAGATCTCTTTGTCTGTATATACTAAAACCAGATCACATAAGATCTACACAAGCTGTTATTCTGATCTCCAGGCAAATATATATTCCCTATAAAGCAGGTGAACCCAGCATCACCCAAAAGTTATCCTCGTGCACACTTTCACATAAATGCATTAATAGGTAAAAGAGCTGTTATGAAAGCTGCTTGAATAACACTGGAAGAAAGAAACACTGAAGTCAGTTCTCCAGGTTTGCTTGAAAAATCATCTATAATGATCTTTTGCAAAACATTTTAATATAAGAATAAAATCTAAATTATATGCTGTTTCCCTTCTTTTCTCATAGTTTCTCCCTTTGTAGAAAGAAGCAAGAACTACATAAAAATGGCCTGTTGGGACAACCAGAGACAACTGGCCAATTGCCAGGCCAATGTAACCATACAAGAATGTGCCTATACATGGTTCAATATAGACACCATAGAGAGGGGAGTATTACTCTGTAACAAGTTAAGTTTGTTTTACTGAAAGAGCTGTGGCTGTACTGTGTAAATGTTTGACATTCATGTTGTATGAAGCTGACTTCCACTTAAATTGTTTGATCATTATTAAATGACATTTGGAATTGTTGCATTAGACTGATTCAACAGAGTAATTGTCAAGTCTCACAGGAGTGAGACAATAAGCTTTTAAGAAACCTCACTTCACCATGTTTAAATATCAGACACATTGCTTTGCTCCCTGCTGGGACTCAAGGGAATGTCAGCACATGGATCACAAGATCCCATCATTTAAGGATGCAAAATAATTGTTTAACAAATAAACCAGAAAAGTAATTTGAGCTCAAAGGTTGTCTAGTTTGAAATTTCTGAGGACTCTGAGTATATTTGAGAAGCATTTACATAAATGACCAAGGAGTAAATATAAAAAAAGCTTTTGCTCATTGTTATACATTAAAATACACACACAGAGGCATATATATAATATTGAACTCAATAAAATACTGGAAGATTTTCTTAGAATGTTTTGATTGTAATGTTACATCTAATCAACTCCAGGGAAAAAAAAAAATCAAATTTATTCAAAACCTAGCTTCTTTTTGGATTACCGTACTATTGCATTATTAAGATTTTCTGAACGCAAGAGAAAAATATTTAAAAAAAGAAATCCCAACTCCCCATGTTGAAATAAATGGGGTAATTACAGGATCCAAACAACCCTGGCTTCTGCTCTGCCATTTGTCTAAAAACTGTAAGTAAAAGGTTTGGAAACAGAAAGAATTTAATGGAGCTTTAAAAATAAAAAAAAAAGTCTCTAAACAAAACATAAAACAGGTATCCCCCCCATCACATGCAGTCATGTTCCAAGTATTTAATACTGTGAGACGGCTTTGAAAATCTTATTGCTCTCAAATAAAACAAATAAGCTGTTTCATGTATTTTTCATTGTTCAGAACACTGTACAGTGCCATAAAGTGGAACAAACATTTTTCCAAGGCGGTTAACATCGTGCCATCCTGAAAAGTACTAAAATAATCACCAGTCAGGAGTTGGCTGCCTTGAAAATTTGATTTTTTGATCCCTCCACTTTATTGAATTTGAAAGGGCTCTGACAGCAGTCAAAGAAAAATTCAGGGAAAAGAATCTTGCATCTGTATTCCCCGCTCCCCCCCCTATTTATAGTATATAATTTTCAGTTTTCTAGCAATTCTTATTTGTGATGTTTAAGTCAATTACATTTCACTGTCTTTTTTTTTAACTACCTTTGAAATAATTATGTTATTACAGCTTGAAAGTCTATACCAGGATTAAGCATCACCCCATTAACTGTCAGCACGGAAGAAACTTATTTATGAGCCAGCCAACTTCGGATGAACAGAATTTCAGGTGAAACATTTTGCAACAATGCACACTATGCAGACTACTTCAATGAGCAGTAACTGACATCTATTTTTGCAGGCTATTTAGGAATTTACTACTATGTATTTAATCTCATTTAGAAAGCTGATTAAAAAATTAATAAAACTACAGAAACAATATGCAAAATATGTAATAAATAAACAGCAATATTATGACAAGAAAACTAGTGGGGAATTGGAGTGTGAGATGTGAATTAATGAGATGTGAATTAAGAAAACAGGCCCATCTCATGTTATTTTCAAAATTATAGGAATAAAACCAGTTTAGATTAGGAAAGTGACAATCACATCCATTAAGGAATAAATAGGCATGCTGCAGACTCTGCTGTTGAACAACTAGATCTTTACAAAAGCACACAAACATATCTTGCCACCTGCCTCTAACCTAGCCTCTCATTCATGGATAGAATAACCAAGGTGAAAAAACCCCAAGCATTTTTTCAAATACCAGCTTCAGAAAAACAATTGTTGTGAGCTGAATTAACTAGAGAGACAAAAATTATTTACAAAGAATAAGCCAGTTGGAAGAGTCCTCACAAGACACCAGACAGTAAGAAAAGTGATATTTCAAGAACAACAATCTCCTTTTCCTGTAGGAAAGTACATTAACCCACATGTCTAAAATTTTCAAGAATTTTCCTTGTGGCACACCCACACTATCTCCTGTTTATACAGTTAATAAAATTGTTGTATGGCAAATAAAATTACCCTCTAAATCAGGCTATGAATAATTCCAAGCAAATGACCAAAGAAGAATCAGCAAATTTTGTTTTAAACACAAACTGTCCTTTAAATATAGAGACTGCCACACAGCAATAGGTCATAGTCTAGCCTTGTTTAAAGAGGAATAATGCCAACAAAATCCCCTACATTTCTTAACTTACTTTATCCTAAAAATACTTGTGGCTATACCACATGGAAAAAATTCCAGGTAAAGCTTGTTGAGTTTTTTTCCCCTAAATTATGTTTCAGCTTAGGAAACCTCAGCCCAGTGGTTCATGGCAGCATGCAGCCTACAACAACAGCACTTGCTAATTCTGGATTCACATACAAGATTCTCCCTTCTCACACACTGGTGACAAATGTTGTATGCTGGAAGCCACTATAACACTGCATCATGTGTAAGTAGTCAACTTTTTTGTTTGTGTGAAGACAGAACACAAAAACTTGGGCAGGGCTTTTAACAGCCATGCTTTTTCATGAAATGCAGTAAACAAAATACTGTTGTGCTAATTCAAGAGATCCTAAACATTATAATTATGTATGGCTGCAGAAATAATTATAATTCTAACCTTTTAATTTTGCTCAGCAGGTAATGCTAATGTCTCAAAAGCAATTAAATAAAATTTAAAAAAAATTAAAGTAACTAGTCAGTCACAAATAATATGTGGCACAGTGTAAACTACCTGTAACTCTGCATCATCTGATAAGCACATGGTTTCATATGTTCTTTCCATTTCTTTTATTTCCATTACATTAATGTACCACAATTCTTTGCAAAACATTTTATAAGCCACACAGTACCATTTTACATACTAACAGTT
Organism: Grallaria varia; assembly: GCA_013396735.1. NCBI lineage: Eukaryota > Metazoa > Chordata > Aves > Passeriformes > Formicariidae > Grallaria > Grallaria varia. The sequence goes on from VWZG01005614.1 coordinate 10,105, forward strand.
TGACATGTTTTCAATCACAGCTCCTTTAACTATGTTCATATGGTTGTTTTAAAAACCTTTCAGTTACTGATTTCACATCAGTAATTTTTGTCCTGTAATCTAATTAATGTGTCCAGTAAGATCTAGTAGTTACTGTAAAAAGTACCACTGCTTGAAGCATAGTTCACATTGCTGACTAGTTTTATATAGCCCTTGAAACCTCTTTGAATTATGTTAGTAACAATGCTTATAAGACAGAGAACTTTCTCAGAAGTGCACAAGGATCACTAAGAAGCAGGGCTAATCAGCAGATCAAATGCCATGTAAGTGAGAGTACACGGAGGCTGCTGTCATCTCCACATAGTGCTGGCACTGGGCACAGCACCAAGAGGTAGAACACACCTACCTGTGCTAACATGCGAAGGTTTCCTGCCCAGACAGACGCAGGCTATCAAGGGTTCTCACTTTAGTCAGACTGAGATGATTCTTCTCAATTTCTCTGTTGACCCTAAACATCTAACTTGACCTAGAAGTTTGTATGCAGACACACCAATGAGATTCACACTAAAAGTGTGATTAGAATAAATGAGAATTGGATAAAAATCAGAAAAATCCTACATAAGTAAAAGCAAATCCACTGTTGTGAATATTAGCAGTAATTCTGAGATAAAGATTTTTTTTCTTCTTGTAAGAGATCTTTTGACTCTTTCTTTCCTTTTCTAATTTGTGCATGTTATGCATGCTCCTCCCTCACATCCTTTTTGATGGAGGAAAAAGAAATAAAAATTTCTTCCCTCTTATCCAGCCTTTTTTCTGCTAGCATCTATGGCGATCCCTTTTATGCATAATGTAACATCAGTGTTTCTAAATTCAATTCCCAAGTTTATTCATTATGTATATCTTTACCAAAATTGGTGACATATTAACACCAAAACTTTTCAAGTCCTGCATAATCACTGCAGAATTTTTTTCTAATATTGAGTGAAGTTACAGAAAACTGTGCCAAATCTGCTATCATATTAGCATGACAGTCAGGATTATTTCTTTTAAAGTTTTGTACTTTGTACTTTGAAAGAAAGTAGTTTTTCTTGTTTATGACAAACTTGCTGAGTCAAATACCCAAATTCACAAAGCAATACCCCATAAGTCTCCTTAATATAATGGCGTCTCATCCGTAGATTTTTTCTGCAACTACTTTCACAGATTTATTTGCTATTGTTTAAAGTATCTTCAAAGGGCCTGTTTACTAAAACATGTGCCAACTGTTTTCAGTTGCACTCAAATTGCCTGCAATATGGGGCAACCATGCTAAGCACGAAGAAAGCCTTTCTCAGCTGCCGTTTGAAGTACTGTAAACAAACTGATATAAAGCACCAGAAGGCTTACACCATACCGTCAGCATTTCTCCCTCTGACTACACAACTCAGAATATGCAAGTAAAGCTACCGCTATTTTAAAAAGCAACAGTATCCTATAGCAACAATGTAAAAGGTTAACATGCATTATCAGTCTGTCTTAAGAGTTTTAAACCACTCTTCCTCACACTAGTTATGGAGCTGAGCATCTTCCTATAAACAGACAGAATATCCGCTAGTGATCTCAGATGAAGTCTGAAGTGCCTCAAATCTTAAACATATTTAAATTAAAAAGTTTTGTTGTAGACTCCTATGACATCAGTGTTTCATCTCTTCACTTTTTTCTCATATGGAAGTCTACATCATGGTTGCCCTTGAAAACACTAATTTGGTTTCTAGGACAAGTTTTTCATTTAAAGAGTTTTATAGCATCTTTTATAACTACTTCCGGAATAATCTCAGTCTGGAAAATAATCTCAGCTTCCAAAATATTTCCCACTCATGACTGTTTCTGCAGAATGCTATGGGGAGGAGCAGAGAGAGTGATAAATACATGAGAGTTCATACTCAGAACATACCATTCATTATTCTTTCGAAGGCACTATGTGAGAACAATAAAGATGAGACACAAGTAACAAAGATGAGGCACACTTATCAGTTAAAAAACAAGAGTCTGTATCTGTTAATCTCCTCCAAGAACGTATGAGGATCCGCAATAACCTCTATTGTCAGATAACTGTTGAGACAGCCAAGTATTCAAGAATTGCATTAATACAAGAATCATATATCATGATGGTCATTACAGTACACTCAATGTAAAAATGCATCCAACTTCTTTTTGATATGTTCAAATGCATCTTTCCCCATATAGTCCATGCGCCCTTCCTCCCATTTTCTCCGTTCATCTTCTGGAAGTGGTTTTGCTGGTTTGAAGTGAATAGACAGCTCTGAAACAGAATCTGCAACCTCATTCTGTGGGAAGAAGCAAACAGTGGAAAAAGAATCATTTGGTTGTTCTCATTTCAGTGTTGTGAAGTTAAACCTTAAATGTCAAACTTCTCCATTGTACACTCCCAGTTAAAACAACAAAATAAACTATTCAAACATCCATTCCGGTTTTGATAATGTGAGCATATTTTCCCATGTTTTTACTACTTTCCATAGCATCTTTGAACATACCAAACACTTATTGTACTGTTCTTAACTCAGACCTTGGCATACTCAGCAGTAACATACTAAAAATATTACAAATATGGCCTGTTTAGAATAGAATATCTCATACAATAAATTGTAGCCATTTATCGGTGCAAATCTTGTTTTCAACAGGCTTTCATGTGAACATATATTTCTAGGATTTTTGGTCATTTGTTTTATCTGAATTCCGGTGAGATTATTTAGCAGATGTGAGACACATGGCTCATATAAATTAATTCAAAAGACTGACACTATTCATTATACCAATAGCTAGTTCATTTTGAATGACAGTCCAAAATCATGAATGCTGGTTCAAGGTCAAGTTATCATAGGTGTGCAAATGCAAGACATTATTAATGACATTTTCAACCACATAAAAGCAAAATTGTGTCCATGCTTGACCAATGCCAGTAAAAAGGGAACATCCCAGCAATTATAATCTGTAATAACAATAAACTATAACAAGGACTAATCAAGGCAGGACTGAAAACCTGCTTTCAGTATCACTCAAAGATGCTCAAAGGCAAACAACTCATCTCATGTTATAAACAAAATTAAATTCAATTAGAATGACCTTCTAGTGAAGCCCTAACAAATTCAATATACAAGTGTTTCAGAATAGAACTTAATGGGCGGGAAGCAGTGGCTTAAACTGCCTAAATGCCCTGGAAAATTCATTCCATCTGTCACTTTTGGGCAGATAAGGCACAGGACTTGTGCAAGACAAGGTAAGGTATTTCAAACAGCCAACATGACACTATAGGCTTAGGTAACTGCATCCTTTCATATATATCTCCACCTGCATCCCACTCGGTGCATGATTAACATAAGCATATACTCTGAAGAGCATGCTTCCTCCCTATATATGCAAGCAGGTAATACACATTTGTATTTAATTTTTGGGCAGTAGTCATGCATGAAGATTTCTTTCATCATTGGCAAGTCTTATCAACAGCTCTGGATGCCATTGACAAGAAGGCTGGAGTGACTATGTTTTTAAAAACGAAGAATTTGGCCCAAGCACCACTGGCTTTACAATCATACGAAAGGCCTCATTAGGAAAATGGTTACGTTGTGTACTGTACAAGTCCTTGACCCTCTCAACCCCATCAACACCAAGTCTGTCCCAGTTGTCACATCACCCGCATGTGCAAGTGCTCATAAAGGCAGTGCACAATCACAAAGGGAAGCCTAGTCACTTAAGCTCCTGTAGATTCCCTTTCCACTTGCTTGGAAACATCACTTCAGTGGGTAAAAAAAAAAAAACAAAAAAAAAAACCCAAACAGTTTGCTTGTATTAGTATTGGAGAACTAAAATTAACACCATGCATTGATTACATGGGGGTTAGCACACAGAAATATGCATTTAAAAACTCCAGCTTTTGAAAAGAAAACTGTAAAGAGATCATAACCCAATATTGGAAGCAGTTAAATTACATAGCCAAAAGATTAAACAATTTATTTGCACATTGCATCATAATTAGTTGAGATTTCCCAAAATGATGTCGGCAGCAAAGACATGCATGCAATTATCAACAGATGTACAATGCACAAAGCTACATGTACCAGTTCTGAGGCTTCCTGAAACACAGGATGGGATACAGGTTGTTCTGAAGGTCTGTCAGGCTCAGAGAGGTGGACGTTAGAATCGCTTGATTCACCTTCATGTACAGGTTGCTAAAATACAGCCACTGAGGTCTTATTAGGAGAATATTTTTTCATAGTTTCCTTATCACAAGAATTCATACAATACAATTGCTTCCAGAACAGAACAATATACTCCAAAACAGAGGCAAAATAGATTTCCCAAAAAATATTGGCCCAAATATTTCCATTTGACAGATACCAAAACATAAATAAGTAGGCGGACCCCATTCTGAAGTCTTTACCCTAAAAACAATCCCACAAGACCACTGAAGTGAGGCAACAAAAAGCAGAGTGATGGTATGTATTCCTTAGTAAGAAGAGAATCACACTATTTCTTTCCAATTAATATGGTCTTCTGATAAACCAATCCTACTAATTGAAGTAAAAATTGAAATTTAAATTTTAATGAAACTATTCTAAGTGAACATTATTAATTTTTTTACCCTAAACAAACATCTTGATAATTAATCCCTATTTGGTTTGAGCTTTTCCAATGGAGTCAGATGCATGAGGCACACAAGAAAATATTATTCTTTGCAAATAAATTATTTTAAAGTTATAGAGCTGGAAGGCTCGCAAGTTTCCTTAAGCCCCTTGAAAAGGAAAGGGAAAGGGAGATTACAGTTTTACTTCATGGAGTAACTATAGTCTAAAGAGATGAAGCACTAAACATATTAAAAAGTTGTCTTCATCTTACTAGAGAATAGTCCACAAGTTACAATACACTAATTTTATTTTCTCTCAATTGTATTGGCATAGCATGGTTTATCATACAATGTGTAATGACTTACACCTGCAGAAGCATTGTGCTATTGTTTCCAGCATAATTCCTGCATAAAATAAGGGGAGCCAGTGAAATGGAAACACACAAATACAAGAAAAGTGACAAAAGAAGCAGGAAAACTGCACTGTTCTTTAGCGGATTCTTTCAAGACTCTTCTTATTGCCTAGTTCACAGAAATTTGAGGAACGATTTTGTGGGTAAACACTTTTGGGGCAATAAAATTCTACAGAAGAGTGACAGAAAGAATTCTCGTTTTAAATATATTAATTCACTAGAGTAATTATATTCAAAATATTACTTTGGTAACAGATTTTAAGTACCTGACTTTGAATAAGTAATTTCTTCCTAAAATACAGTGCAAACTCTTTCAACTTCCAGACACCTCATGTATACATGACTAAAGAGTAAAGACAATAAATACACTTTAGACTATTTTTGATACTAGCAAGAAAATTCAAAAGCCACAGCTACAGTGAAGATAAAATCTCCCAGATCAGAAGCATAATGAAAGAGTCTTCCTTTAGTATAAGATTTTGCTTTGTTACTGCAAATAGTCATACACAACCTACTTACAGCTTCAAAAGTGAGTTCCTCAGGCGAACATGCTGTGGGATTTATTTCATTTGTCTGCTCTGGAAGATCAGGCATTTGCTGTGAACTGGCCACATAAGGACTGACCTTCTTCAGTGTAATTTCAACTCCATTGAAAGTGTGCTAATGAAGACAAGAACATCTCATCACTAAAATACAATTTTGTAAATAAGATATTAATTTCCTGCAACAGTTACACTTCCTTAGAGGGATTTCAGCATGAAAGGAATAAGGTAATGCAAAAAAAGTGTGAGGTCCTAGATTCAGAGCACGTTGCAATTTAGATTTTTGCACTCAGAAGCATGCTACCATCATCAAGAGGTAAATCTAACAGATATTTCCACCTTCATTTTACCATAGTTGAAATATTTCTTTAATGCATAATGTCTTAAAAATTAAAGCATATTAAAGTATGAAATCAAAAACTACCTATTCCTTCCTCTGCCTTCCAATTTGTCATGAGGTTAACAAACCAAATTCTTCTCTGATGCTTTGATGGTAATTGTTCTTGTGGGACTATGCCATTAGTTCAAGGATGGTGATAATTTAACATTACAAAACATTAAGAAATATTTACATATGCATAAATATGATCTAATTTATCGTGTCTGGATACAAAATTAAAAACTATGCTTCTTCTACACATTACTTTATGCTGCTGGTCTCCAAGAAACCATTTAATTTATCAACATATTACTTTATTCTACTCATGAAAAATACAGATTGCTGCATTTCCTTCAAAGAAAAAAAAAAAAGGCATAGAGATCAGTAAACATTTGGTGACATACAAGTACTGGATGTAATGTCTTAAATGTTATTAACACTGCTTTTGCAAACCTGATTTATTTGTTATGACCCTCATAAAACAAGTTACAATGCAGTTCTGAAAAGTTAAATTTTATTACAGTTCAAGGACTAGTTTGATCATCTATATCAATTTAGCTTCAAGAAAAACAAGCCTGTTTCACAGCCAGACTATCATCTTCTATAGCTAACTTGTATCATACTTTGTCTTTAATTTGCAAATCTATGCACATATATTCCCATAAAAACTGTTTATAAATTAAGAGGCCTACAGGAGATCTTTAGGAGGGATTTTTATTACTATTGGCTTTCCAAACTGCTACTTTGGATGCTTTTACAAGCAATCAGTGCTACTACCAATCAACAGGCCCACATGTTTTGGGATTACCTGGCAAGGTTTTGGTAGCAGGAGGCCTACTTCTGTGAGTAGCTGCTAGAAGCTTCCTCCATGTGCAGTGGAGCCAATACCAGATGGCTTCAAGATGGACCAGCCACTGGCCAAGGCCAAACCCATCAGTGATGATGGTAGCAACTCTGGGATAACAGATTAAATAAGGAGGAAATGTTGCTGTGCAACTGGACAACTGAAGATGGAGGAGTGAGAATATGTGAGAACAACTCTGCAGGCACCGAGGTCAGTGGAGAAGGAGGGGGGAGGAGGTGCTCCAGGTGCCAGAGCAGAGCTATCCCTGCAGCCTGTGGTGCAGACCATGGTGAGTCAGCTGTTCCCTTGCAGCCCATGGAGATCCACAGTGGAGTAGAGATCCATTTGCAGTCCATGGAGGACCCTGTACCAAAGCCAGTGGATACCTGAAGGAGGTTGCAACCTCATGGGAAGCCCATGCTGGAGCAGGCTCCTGGCAGGACCTGTGGAGCCATGGAGAGAGGAACCTGCACTCAGGTTTGCTCACAGGACTTGTGATTCCATGGAGGACCCACACTGGAGCAGTCTGTTCCTGAAGGACTACACCCCATAGAAGGAAAGCCTGTGCTGGAGCAGTTCATGAAAAACTGCAGCCCATGGGAAGGGTCATGTTGGAAAAGTCCATGGAGGACTGTCTCCTGTGGGAGAAATCCCACGCTGGAGCAGGGAGTCTGAGGAAGTAGCACCAGAAACAACACATGACAAACTGACCACAGTCCCCATTCCCCATCCCCATGTGCCACAGAGACAACAGGGAGCCCAGCAAGAAAGAAGGGATGGGGAAAAGGTGTTCTAAGCTTTGGTTTTATTTCTTGTTACTCTACCCTGATTTCACTAGTAATAAGTCTGATTAACTTCCCCAAGTGGAGCCTGTTTCACCTGTGACAGTACCTGGTGAGTGATCTCTCCCTGTCTTTATCTCAACCCATGAGTCTTTCATTATGTGTCCTCTCCCCTGTCCAGCTGAGGAGGAGAGTGATAGAACAGCTTTGGTGGGCACCTGGGATCCAGCCATAATCAGCTCACCACATCATGTAACTTCTTCCTCTAGCAAACATAGAATTTTCAGAATTTTTGTTTTTGATTCCAACATATTCCCATTAACTCCTTATCAGTTACCTTGCATTCCTTAGATTCTGATTCTTCCATCTTTTGCGGTTTTTCTAACAAAGGCAGTACACTGGCACTGTATATATTCCACCAGAGGGCAAGAAATGACAGTTCATGAAAAGATCCAGAGGTGGTACCATCCTGCATAACCCTCTTTGTCTGAAGGTTGTATTTGTAGTTCCAGGGCTTTGTTGCTCCCAGGAAGTGAACAACTTTGGCATCTCTACCAAAACTGTAGAGATCAAACATACAATAAATATTTCTTTTACCCCAAAGAAACATGCTTACGCTCACAAGTGAGGTAATGTGACAGTTTGCAATAGTAACACATTCAAGGTAAGTATGTATTTTAATGCGCTTTTTTCAATCTTACTAGTTTAAGTCACCTCATTTAAAATACAGAAGAGAAAATGTCACATTGCCATTTGCTTCCAGCTGCTGATTCTAGTAGAAAAGCTAATGAAGGAAACTGACAGACTTATGCAGTACCATTTCCAGTCCTTCTGCATGCTCTGTTCATAAATAAATACCACTTCAAATATTTAAATCAACATAATCTGTTATTAGTGATCCCATATTAAAACTTACTCATAAATAATTCACCTAAGTTCACCTTCCACTAAAAGTGTATTGTTCAACTGGAACAGAAATTCATAACACCTTAAATCCAACTTTCCTTTTACCAGAAAAGGTTTCTCAACTACATTGTCTGAAGTCATACAATTAGTAGCACAAATTTCTTTTGACAGAAGAACCTAAGAGATGTTCAAAAAAAATTTAAGCAACTCCAGCTGTTTCTCATAGAAATTACTCGAGAAGAAAGGAACAAGTTTAAAGGTAAAGCTGTCAGAACCTAATGCCAAATTACATCTTTTCAGACATGAAAGAAGCTCCTCTGAAAAAACATGAGATAGTGTAGACAGCTCTGGGACTCTCCCTGGGTCCAGATGCAAAACATTCATATGGCATTTAAGCTTCTATTGCATGATTTTATGTAAGATAATTTGTGACTACTGTAATTTATAATTAGCAGAATATTCCATCATTACTCTCTCTTACAAAAGGATGTTTGTTAGCAAACTACAGAGGTTTGCAGTCAGTCAGAAGTGTTACTACTTACTGATTGAAAGCAGGAACATAGGAGTATACAGCATTGCTGCTTAAGTTATAGAGGAAAGGTAAGTGTTTGCCAATATCTGCTGTTGCCCAGTTGCTGAAGAAGCTATTCAACAATCCTTGATCACCTCCTAAAGAATACATGAAAAATAGTATTACCATAATTATGTGTACAATCAAATTAATATCAAAATTTCACATCCAAGGATGGGAGTGAGACTGGTGACTTCATGGGACTGCAACTTGTACTTGAAAATATGGCCATGTGAGCAGGTACAAGTGAATAATACCTGATTCACTCCGACGCAAGTTCAGTGTAAATGAAGTCCTATTGTAATATATGAAGAAAGGAGTAGGGTTTGGTCTCCCTCAGACCAGAAGACTGAAGATCAGATGTATTTCTCTCTCCTAAGCCAGACAGCAAAATTAAAACTTACTGAGCCAGATTCAGACCCAGTGATCTTTCATTGCCCTTTTTTGGGAAGCACAGTACACAGTAAGTCAGCAGCTCTTAAATACAGTATAAGAGGCAAATTCTGCACCTTTAATTCTCATGGAGCAAAAACATAAAGCCTAGAGAATTCCTGCCTTCCTCTATGCTGCCTGATAGCATGGGAACTGTGTCTTGCACTTCATTGCTTATGCCTTGCCCCTTACCATCAAAGCTGCCATGTTCAGCAGCAAACCGGAGCAGGAGGTTGTAAGTTTTCAAAGAGGGACGAAACACAAACACTCCACTATTAAAGCAGTCAGGCCAGCCAGAATCAGGAGCTGCTGAAAACTCTTCTCGATCAAACAATTCATCAACATTGCAAAGTACCTTAGAGAGAGCAGGAAAAGAGAAAAAATGTTACAGGACATGTTTGTCTAGAACATGAGTTGCTAAATTAGTACCAATGAAGGAAATTGCTAGTTTGGCCTAGGATATGGCTTGCAGGGCATAAAAGCAGTGGCAGTGTAAAATATGCTAGGGGTCAGAACCTCTGTTTTTAATATAACAAGGGAACATTGACTGTGGTTCTCCATCATTTCTCTGATAAAACACAAAGCCTGTGATATTATTTCATGAACCTCGGAGACCATCCAAAGGTCCTTTTAGATATTATAACATACCATGAAAACACACAATTTCCTTCTTTCTTCGTTCACCTTTCATAATTCATTATTATCAGTAACTGTAACAGAGCTGAATGAAAACTGGGCATCTAAATCATTTGAGTTAGCAACAGACTGACTAAAGAAAAAAAAATTTAAAAAAAGAAAAACCTGTCTCTTGCTACCAGTTTTCTAATGTAAGTTTGGAGATTTGCTTTTCTTTGGTTTTTAAGGTTCACATGGAAGTGGGAAAATCAAATTAAGGCCCAGACCACTTTTAAAGTTGATGGAAAGATAGCTGTGCAGTCGTTGAGAGTCAGGACCCCACCTAAACCTGAGCCACTGTGAAAATCAGAAGAAGAAATTTTTTTTAGGAGAAAGATTATTTAATTGAATTTAAAATGAAGAACAAAATTTGCCTTCCTCCTTTGGCTTTAATGTAAATCAGGAAATCATAAGCCTCCCTCCTCAAGAAGAATAACTTAATTTGGTTTCTAATTCAAATATAATCCTGTTAAATTAAAATGCATCAAAGTGAGCCATGAAAGTGCAAGAGAAGGCTGACATGATTGTCCTTGGCAAAATTATGGGCATTTTTTATCTTTACATCTCTAAAAACATAAAAATAATTTTAAAAAGTAATTAATGTTTCTGGGATTTTTTTTTCCATTTCAAAACCAGCCTGCCTTCCTGATCAGAATAATTTAAGACAGAAGTATATGAGAGAGATCTCTTTTAAACATCTGTCAGAAGTCCCTGTACATAGAGTGAGTTCGTGATCTCTTTTGATGACAACCCTGAGGGTACTTTCCTTCAGGAATGAATTTATTTTTATGCAGCCAGCAAAACAGTGAGCGCTGCTAAAACGTGCCAGCTGGAGCTCCTGTGACCTTGTGACCACCAGCAAATCTGGTCACTTCACAGGCCAACAGACTGCCTGACAAAGAAGTATCCCACACACAGGCACAAATGTTTCCACGGCTCCCGCTCTACTCACCAAAGTGTCTGCATCCATGAAGACACATTTACTATAATGAGTAAGAGTCCAACAGTGAAGCTTAGTGAAGGTTACACCCAGTTCTGGTCTCTGCATGAGAGCCAAATGGACTGAGTCAGCACTGTCAAGCACATCCACCTTGATTACTTCATCAAATACACTGTGGAGGACTGACCTACCAGAGTAAGCAGAGGAGAGAAAGAAGGCAACTTAGACAAGTTCATCAGAGTTCACTTCAGGCATGAAAACAGTGACACATAGCACCATATTAATTATGACAATAACCAAGGCTAGACTGATTGGTTAGAATAAGAAGTCAGAAGTGAAAAGTCCTTGCAAACAGTCTGCTGAAGCGACAGCTATGAGTCAGGCCACAAACCATTGCCTCTTCCACTATGGAAGCAACAGCTGCTGTATAAAGGAGAAAACAATCCTTATTTTAGTCACTTAATCTCCTGTAGAAATACCAACAGAAACAAAAAGAAGCTTTCACCTTGCACAATTGATTCTAAAGAACAGCACCATACTTTGTTCCCTCTGCATTGCACAAGATGAGACATGCACTGCCAGCATAATCATTTGCACCAAGTAAACACAGCTTCAAAAGTCCACCTTTTCAAACAGGCAGTATATACTTTTGATCATTACTACAAATTGAACAAGTCCTCAAATGAGACTTCTAGGAAGACATCTTTTTTTTTATGCATGTGTTTCATGGGAATTTTATTGGTAACACCAAAGTCAGTAATTTTCCTACAGGAAACAAGAAAAGTCTTTTAAACACAGGTTGTTTGCATTACATTATTAACTATAAAGTCCTGGATATCACACAAGTACAGAAAAAAAAAAAAAAAACAAACCACAAAAAACCAAAAAAAGCAAGCCTGTGCTGTTTGAAATCTAGATTTCAGGGACATTAGTTTTTGCCTGACTGGTCTTCCAGGGACCCGAGTTAATTGAGAAAGATCTAATAGCAGGCACAGATTTTTAGAAGGATAGTTCAGTGATGTACTTTTTAAAAAATGCTATCATTGATTAAAAATATATATTATAAAGGTTTTTTGTCCCATTGAATGGGGATGAAAAAAAATTGTGTCAAACAGGTACAGTAACCCCTCCGGAAGTTTACAGTGTTCTGATATAACAAAATTCATACTTTAAAAAGTCT
>VWZG01005614.1:22408-72364 GCA_013396735.1 Grallaria varia
TCTAGGAAAAAAAAAAAAAAAAGAAATTAATTTCTCACCATGATAGCTGTGCTCCAGTATTTTAAGATTTCTTATCTGAAACCAAACCCCATATGCTTTTGGGGAGTTCTGATGTTACAGGTGGTTATATATTTTGCTCTTTCTAAAAACGAAGCACTTGGGGGGTGGGGGGGGGAAACCAGTAGTGCCTTTATTCAGCTCAAAAGAAAGACACTGACACCTTAGCTCCAAAATTTTCACCTTATGTATTTAAGTATGGGCTTAAGACAACTTCCAGCCACAAGCTCTACTCCTGCAAGTGTATTCTTACTATGCTTAGGATCTTATCATGGATGTTATTTGGAACTCCTCTCAGAAATCACTAGCTGAATTGCTGAGGCCTAAACAACAGGCCCTCAGCAAGAGTTGACCTCTAAATGAACCTTCCAACCTAATGTTATATTTAGCCCTGTATCTGCTTATTAGCCAAATTCCACTTAATCAGTAAAGATTTGTATTCGTTATGAATGTATCTGTCTTTCTGTATTAAGAGACTGGTCAAGGCCATGGAAGTAGACAGTTGGCTTTATTAGATATGAATATATCTAGTTTTGACAGTAGTTTATCCAAATTAACTCCCTGATTTTCCTCTGAGCCCTGGCCAGGCTTTGGGTGAAACCCAAGGAGAGAAGAAAGCCAGATATTTTCCACACTAAATAAGTGATGTAAACTTGGTTGTTTAACAATATACAAGCTGGACCCTTTCATAGCAAAGATGTTGACCTCACCTATGAGTGGATGCACTATGTAGGATTTCCCAGTTCCCAGGAGTGGTTCTCTGACCCTTAACTGTGACCAGCACTCCCCAGCTGATGTGTAGGTTTGGATGATGGTAAAGCATTAAAGGAGTAACTGGTGATGTATCTTTCTTAATCACTATAGATACATTTTGTAGTAATGATTAGGGGCATTGCTAAGCTTCTCTTTGTATCATTCTTTGCTTCCTTTGTAATTCTTTGCTGGTTTGCACTACAGTAAATTTATACACTTATTCTTTAAAGCTGGTGTCTGTGTATTTTGTGCTGACCCTTGTCCCCTGGCAAAACACTAGCCAAGGGGAAAGTTCTAGGTATGATGCTGTAAAATCCACGGGAAACCTATTAAAAGTTTTCATGCTGTTGTTTATTCTACCATAATATCAAATCTCAAAAAGATACATGAATACTTACCTCATCCCAATGGAAACCTCTGGTGTAATTAGAACTGTCAATTTTCTAGATGTCCTATGGTTCCTTAATGACTGTCCAAGAACCAGAGCGCCTTGACAGTACACGTCATCAGTAGCAAGGGTCACAAAGGCTTGATCTGTTACTGCAAGTAAATATTCAGAAGGTTCACTTTATAGCTCTAGCATAAGCTCTGTTGGCAGATTACCTCCTCTTCTAGCTAAATAATAGGCTGAACTTATAACAACCTGCAGTTTCTGTGATAAATTAACTTCTCTCCTAAACTCCCCCGGAAGACACAATTGAATACAAAATCCAGTGAATGTGACTGCAGTATGTATGTTTCTGAATTTTGTTATTTTTGATTGCCATAATAACAGGTATGAAGTTTTTGGACTAGCCTTAAACAAATAATTCCCTAAGTCTTCTTGGCTAAACATAATATCAATCAAGAAAAGCCTATTTATACAGTTCCTATTTATACAGTGCCATAAGCCAAGGAGAAGAACAAGATGTTGATTACTAGCTGGAAATATCCTTCTTTCTATAACATCACTGAATCAACCCAACAGATATTATTATTTGCTCGGTCCTCTTTGAAGTGGAGTAACTCGTGCTGGCTGAACAAGTGCAGAAAAATTGGTACCAAGATTGATACAACTTCCAGAAACTGAGGATCCTTACTTCAAGTAACTCCAAGAAAATTAGGAGTGTTCCTCATGGTAAAGAAACACATCGGAAAAAAGTTACAACAAAAAAAGAAAGAAAGCTACACTCCCGCACAACAGGAGACATAATGTCTTTTGTAGAGATACTGCCACAGGCCTGGTATCATCAGGGGCTGCTTCTTCAGCTCTGCCCTCTGACAGAACCACCACTATCAGAGTTCTCTTGGGGTGACCCAGAACCTGTGACTCGGCAAGGTGAACAGCCTCCTTGGAGAAGAAGGATGGCCTCTTCATTCTGGGCTTCAAAATTGACCAGAACAAGATGAGCAGGTCACACAGATGAGGGGAATTCCACTGAGCTCTACAGAGTTTCATAAATACTTGCACTGAAATATTTGTTTAAAACCACCATCAACTTAAGGGACAAACAATCACATGAAATAAATTAAAACAACCAAACAATAACAACATAACCACCCTGTCATGCAGTTTCCAGGGTCTGTGAGAGACATTAGGAAAGAATCTCACAGAACTGGTCGCAGAGAACCCAACAAATTATCTCCTGGCTGCCTCAGCCAGAGGCTGCCAAAATGAATAAGCTCAAACCTCTAACCTAACAACAAGGTATGCAATAAAGTATGGTTGGTGTTTGTGACAAGCTCTCAGATGCTAAGTATTTTCATTTTTCATGTCCTCCAAATCCAGAGCAAAGCACAGACCCACTGGTGTGCTGCCTTCTTTCCCCCATTTTTGCCCTACTTCTCACTAGTCTTCAGCCAGACCTGAATTCAAATTAAGCACATACACCTTACATTTTCTGATACTGCAACTCATCTCTGCATCTCAGAAGAATCCTTGTAGCATCAAACTTGGCCAAAAAGCCTGAATCCTCCATCCAAACTTAAAATAGTTTGCAGAACTCTCAGCTGAGCAAACTCCAATAAAATTTCAAATTACGATTTCCAGAAGAAGTAAATGAAAAAAATAAGCTTTCAAAACTCTTGTTATTGTAACAGCTCAAACAACTTATGGGTGTTCATGAAAACAATGAACAAGGATTTGCTTTAAGATGACAGTCGTGCAAGTAAACTGTTCCTACTGCAATTTTCCAAAAGGTTAAAGGAATAAATATAAACATCCATAAAACCCAATATAAACTGAAGGCTACTTTAGCAATAAAATTACTCTGAAGAGACACAAAAAGTCAGCAAAGAAAAGCACTTTTTTGTTAGGCAACAAGCATCTTCAGCCAAAGAAAGGTAATAAAACAACTACTGAGAGGAACATGGGAGCTACACGAATACAAAAAGCAAACTGTGAAATGAGTGGGAGTTTAAATCTTAAAAAATCTGTTTTAAATAACAACCACAAAGCTGAACACATAATCCTTGCATTGCTTTTGCAAATACTTTCAGCTACAGAAGCTGCATCTCTACATAAGCAGTACATACAAAACCATACAAGCTAATCATCAAATAGTTCAGCAAGCTGGTATGTCAAATTACCACATCCTAGATATGTTTTCATGCCCTGTACCTCTGGGGCAAAAGCTGTGGTCATAACCACAAAGAAAAAAATTGCCGAACAAATACTGCTTCTAAGAAATTCCTGCTGATACCTCACAAAGCAAAGAAACAAAGTGTCTGTTTTGATAATCAGATGTGGGATATATGTTATGGCCTTCTTAATACAGTGACTCATTAATTAAATAGGTAATTATACTATTAACTGAAACTATTCAGCATTAAAATATTTCTGGTGCAGAGAGAGAAGCACATCCTAGGTATTTTAAAATCATACAGAAGCATCACTAAACCATTAAGGATCCACAGGGGGTTTAAAATCAAAATATTTTATCATTACTTCTTGTTTCATCTAATCCTTGCTTTCAAGGAAGGAGTGTTACTTAACTTGCCTTGTTTATAAAGTTCTTTGGAACATTGTCCCCAAAGGTAAACTTTTTACTTTTATTACTGAAAACTAAGGATCAGGTTTTCATATAAACTTGCAAAAGTAAACTGTTTACCTGAAAATCCCCATTTAACTGAAATCAAGGACAATGCTGCATTAATCTAGCATAGACAGGCTTTCACTCGCTGACTTTAAGCTGCAAAAGAAGATTTGATCTTTTAAGTTTGAAGCCAAAGGTGTAGGTATTTAAAATTTATTGCAACTGGGTGTGTTTTCTTTTTTTGTTTTTTTCCTAAAGTATCAAGAAGACAATTATGCATAACTTTTAGTTCTTTGTGCTGAACAACAATATGATTTCTTACGGACAACACCTACTGTAAGGAGTATTAAGTTTTCAAGCAAATTATTTTCAAGTTGTGGATCCTTGGCTGATATCACTATTAGTGAATTATGATTAGAATGGCATTAAGCCCCTGTCATATGAATTTATAAATCTGCTAATTTGTCTTATCTGGATTACCACACAGCACATGATGATACAAATTAAGAAATCATTACCATCAGTAGTGGTTTCTCAGTTTTATTACCTAACAATAGTTTCTCAGAACTAAGCAAGGATTTTCAAGGAAGTAACTTGGTGGGTTATTTTAGAACCTGCTCTGAAGCTACAGATAGCCACACAGAAAAGACAGCAAAAGTATTTGAATCACTACAGTCAGGGTGATCTTATGTGCAACTTGTTACAGCTTTTTTTAGCTAAGATCACCGACTTCTTATGCTACTTACTGATAGCAGTAATACCTCAGACACTGCCAAAAGCAAAATTCTTCAACAGGCATGAAAACCCATTCTAGGGCATCTAAAAGCCTTACTTAGAATATGAACAGAGCAAGCAGACAGGGTGGTGCTCACTTAGATGTTCAAAGAGAAAAAGAGAAAGGGAAATGAACAAACACCAAGTGCCCACTTTGAGAATCAGGACTGACTGGTAATAACAAGCACTGAGTGACCAAGATGCACCTTCCAGCTTCAAGACGAGTTTAAACAGGGTAGGGAGGTTTTTTTTCCATAAACCACTAGACACAGCTTTTTAAATGTACTTTAATCTTTCTTCTGATAGCAGAGAAAGGATGAATGTGCTCCATCTGCGGCTTCTAAAGTAACAACTCAAATTTGCCAAGATGCACCCTCCAAAATTGCAACAGGAGACCAGACACTCCTATGCTATGATTTTTCTACAAGCATACTCTAAACAACACATTGTCAATTACATGTATAAAAGTAAGAACAGATAAATCAATAGCTAAAAGCCTCCAACAGGGTGGTTAGGTTCCCAGTGTGTACTGCCATTCATACTAACCAACATTGTACAATTGCTTTCTTAAATTCCTCCCCAATACTATCTGTTGCTCTTTTGTCACCTCCCCTCCTCTACTTCAGAGACAACCTGCAGGACAGCAGTCTGGACCTGTGCCAGCTGAGCCCAAAGCACCTCTCTGAAATCCCAAGTGACAATGATATAATGCAGCACCAACTCACAGCATGTACCCTAACAACAATTTTGTTACTCCCCCTCCCACACAGGTCTCTATGCATCACCCCCCTGCAGAAGCATGTCTCTGAAAATGTGTTAGACTACCACAAAGGCAAAGCAAGCTACAGGCCTTGTCACTTCTCTGTCCTAGCACAATCATATCTTGGAACAGAAAGCTCTGCTCCAGCTGACTCCCGCAATCGTACAAGCAGACAAGAAGTATTTCTTTGTAAGTAGGCTAATTAATAATGATGTCAGACAATAACCTGTGTCAGACCACCATGAGAAATCATTATGCAAGTTTTCAGCATAGAGGCAGTTCTTGCCCTAGTAACCAAATGACAGTTTCGTCAGGTTGGGTCCAGTAGTAGAAAAATTTACATTACTAATGAAGATAAATAAGCAATACTTTACATGGACTTTTTATAACCGAATATAAATTGACATTATATGGCATGCAATATTTCTCTTGGCCTAGTGAAGTTCTGCCTGATCTAAAACCAGATGCACTCTTATCCTTTATTAAAACAATACTGAATTTTAGGAGACATGATTATGACTGTTGTGTTGGAAGAGGACTTGATTTCAGTTCTATGTAGCTTTTACTATGTATTTTTCAGTTAGGAACAGTTACATCCTGCTTCAGGACGCTGCAATTTTGTTATTCAACATAGCAAATGATCCTCATGAAAACTCAAGTGCAACAA
Source organism: Grallaria varia (assembly GCA_013396735.1). Classification (NCBI taxonomy): domain Eukaryota; kingdom Metazoa; phylum Chordata; class Aves; order Passeriformes; family Formicariidae; genus Grallaria; species Grallaria varia. The sequence continues at coordinate 28,434 of VWZG01005614.1, forward strand.
TATGAAATAGGCATAACACATAGCACCCAAAACTAGTCCCAACACAGTTATATACCAGTTTGAAAAAAACCCTATAATAATTACTTAAGCAACCCAAGGGCAGAACAGAGTAATCGATATGTATCAAGTTAGATGTTTCCAGTCTTTCCACACCTTCCTGTAAACAAAATCTAACCACAAAATAACAAACTCACAATCCTTTAATTTGCAGACTCCCTTTATGTGTCTTCCCGGTGATGCTGAGGTACCACACACACGAATTCAAACTTGGGATCCGTCAGGCTGAATGCCTGATATCTCTCAAATGGTTCAATAAAGACAGCTTTGGGGGAGCTGCTGCTCAACTTTCCCCTTGGTTTTGAGAGCGTGTTCAAGAAACAAAACGGCACCTGCACCCACCCCGTGTGGTTAGCCCTAAAATCAGCGCCTCACGCCTTTAGGGATAACTGAGTAAGACCAATACCGCTGCTTAGTAAGAAGGGCATGAGAAGGGTTTCTCTCAGTCTGCCCTAGACTGTGGGAGCCAACCCCAGACTGTCACCCTGCGGATCCACCAGGAGAGCGCACAGAGACCCAAACAGGCCAACCTGTACGTACAAGCACAACACGAGTCAGTTCAGCTATTTCACCCCACCGCCCGGACAGCTGAAACCCCAGTCTGAAGGTGCCGATTACAGCACAGTATTCTGCTCATAAGCAAGCAGCAGAGCCCCTCGCCCGCACCGGGCTGCGAGAAGGGCAAAAGTCCCAGGGATTGGTAGTGGGGGCTGGGGGAGCTGCGGGGGCCGGAGGAGCTGCGGGGGCCGGGGGAGCTGCGGGGGCCGGGGATACTCACCGGGCATCCTGGGCACCGCCGGGCCGGCCGGGCAGGGCTCCCTGCGCAGCGCCCACCTCTGCCGCCGCCTCACCTGCTGGCGGCGGGCCCGCTAAATCGCGAAATGGGATTAGCCTCTTTCCTGCTGAGGGCAGGGGCAGGTGAATTACACTCGCGGGGGCTCCTGCGCAGCAGCAGAGGAAAGGCATTAGCGGCGGAGACCATCGGGGGTGGGGGCGGTGTTGGCAGGGCGGACCCCGCCCTGGCTCCCGGCGCTGGATTTATTCCAAGGGAGGCATCCTCCTCTCGGCTCCCCCCGGCGCCGCCGTGCGCCCCCGAGCAGGGCACAGCCTGGAGCTTGGAGCTGGGACCCCCGACACGGCCCCGCGCCCGGCGGCGGCTTCTGCGGGGGGCGCGGCGCTCCCGCTCCCGCTCCATTGGCCGCGGCTCGGCAGCGCCCACCCCGCGGCTGCCGCAGTTCCTCGCCTCCTCTTCTTCCTCCGCTTCCCACTATTCCTCCTCTTCCCTCCCGTCCTGTCCGCTGTTCCCTGTTCTGAGCGGCCCCAGGTTTCAGCCGCAGCGCAAACACTGCCAAGCAGGCACACGCCTGGGTAGGAACGGAGGGAGACTCCGCCGCTCAGCCCTCGGAGGGGAACAGCAAAGCCTGCGATGGTGAAGGTGGCAGAGCGTGGAATGAGGCCTTAGGGCATGAGTAGGATGGCTCCAGTGTGGCATGCAGTCACCCAGATACATGGGGGGTTACCGTGATTTAAGGGAGTCTATCGCTACCTCTCTAGGGGTCATCGTACCCCCTTACAGATACACATGGTGTGATAACTTGTCACCCAGATAAGCAAGTGGATGTTTTCAGGGGGCTTGTGGTATTCAGAGGGCTATAAATATTTTCACGAATGCATAAATAAATGCACAGTTATTCAAACAACATGTTTTTGCTGCTAACTTAGAATTCGTGTAACTGTGACGTAATTCAGCTATGCAAGGTCCCTGCAAAGTCATTTTAGGCTGATGTCATTCAGCAGAGGCCTTTTTGCATCAACATGTGCTGTGAACAACAGTAACTACTTAGCAAAGGTCAACAACTTCAGACAGTGTGCCACTGAAGAAAATACCCAGTGGTACCACTCAGCCATTTAAAACTTTATTTCCAACGATCTGCAAGAGAGCACTGTTGCCACTCCAAGCTGAGGCATTTGTTCTCTCACACACTGGGTGAATCCCAAAGGTCCACTGGAGAAGAGGGTGTCATTGCTCTAGTAGTGGTGAGGTGTTTAACAAAGGAAGAACATAAATGCTTAGGAAATCAAGCTTTACTTAGCCCACAGAAACAAAATTCTTGCGGAATCTGTGTTTACCGTGGACTTCTATAAACAATCTAACTAAACAACATGCTTATCAGTAGCAAGATCGCTGTTGTAGATAATTCCACTCTCAGGTCTATTTCAGTTGGGGGACTTTATGACCAAAAAAAGCTTTTTCTTGGTAATAAAAGTGATGTCTACATTCAAAAGATTTTCTGGTTTACTTGTGTGTCAGTAACTTTTTATGCAGTATAGAATTGATTTTAAGTCTCAGAGCCATTAATACAAGCTAGACTTCTGATGTTCCAGCAGCCAGTTTATATTTCTTCCTTCCCTTCCAGATTTAAATACACTAGAGCTTCCCTACATAACCCCTAAATTACCTGAAAAAGTAACAGTAGAAATAATTATTACAGTAATTCTAAAAATATTATCATTATCATCATCATCTGCCCAGTTAAAAGGGAAATTAACACTGAAAAGTGTGCCTGCACACTGGTAAATTGGTCATATACTGATGTAATTAGACCAAAGAGCTTCCGAGGGTTAAACACTTGGGTAGGCAGTTTATCCATCCAGATTCTGGGGTTTTGCTCAAATTCTCCATAATAAATCTGCTTTTGGACTAATGATATTAACACTAGTAATAAATTATTTTGAAAATACCATGAAAAATTTCAAATAAATTGTCATAGGATATAAAAAGCAAAAATATTAACTGTGCACATAGTTCCTTCCCTAGATGCTCACTGAAAAAAAAAAAAAAAAGGAAAGTTATATTGTTTGATTTTTTTTTTCTCCCCATGTAGTATGTCTTTATTTTGAAGCATTTCTTGCTTTGCCTTAGTGGGACATAGTTGAACCTGTATATAGAAGGTACCAGTCCTCATTTGTCCCAGAAGGTAGCAAACAAAACAGAAAAAACTTTGATCATCTGAGGTAAAACACAGTATGTGTTTATTGAAAGTTTTCAAGAGAAGGAAGCAAAATACGTATTTTCATGGTTAAACAAACAAGTGAAGCAGTAACAACAAAACACTTAACATTTCATTAATCAAAACTTTGTCTACCTGGAAAAATATTCATCAATCTGTTTTAACTATTAACATGGAAACTTAGTATTTTGAAAGAAATATCATGTCTTTGAAAACCGTATTAAAAATATTTTCTCATCGATAAGCTGAAAGTGATAACCACAAAGGTCTTAATTTTTTTGTAGGTTGTCAAGGTGTTGCCATATTTAAACATTATAATTTCTTACTTTTAGGATCAAAATAAAGACTGTGGTAATCGAAGAAACTGATATATATCCATTAAAAACATAATTTATATAAATAGTGTCATATTTTAATGAAAAAACTACTTTTACAGTTTATGTCTTCCTCTCAACAATTTAATAAACACAAAATCATGTTTACCTCCATCTAAATGGAATTTTGCTAACAAAACTGTGCTTTACATACAAAATGAAGATAAAAACACGCCAATTTCCTTATGCTTTAAAAAGTCAGCTAAAATGGAAGTGTTGCAGAATTATATCAGTAAACTACTAGTTTTGCCATCTCTTGTCTGTATTTCATTCGTTTGCTGTTGTTTTGGTTCAGTTAGCTAAACAAAGGCAGAGAGACTGGAAAAGTGTTAGTTTTTGTGATAGCTTTATCTGCATGAGGACATTTGTTAGCACAGCAATGCTGATCAGGAATGAGGGGAAAAGATGAAACGGTCTAGAAAAACTATGTCAACTACACCTCCACGTATGTATGAATTCTAAAAGTTGTTGTGACTTTGGAGAATGAAGGATCACAAACTAATTCTCAATGAATCAGAAAAATTTTTACCCATTTTCTCTTTTCAGAAGTTACAAATAATATGGTTAAAAAAAAAAAAAAGAAAATAAAAACTTGACAGATTAGTGCTGTCAAAGGTTCCTAGACCAAGGCCCAAGTTTTCCAGAAGAGAAACAAAATTTATGTGAAGTTCCTGAGAAGAGCTAAACACCATTTCAGTATTTAATTAATTAAATAAATAAATAAAACCAGTATAAGTTCCTCTCATTTTTATTTTTAAGTGGTTTGTCAATATACATATTCTTTTCAATATATTATAAAATTAAGAATGAATTTTCTGTAGTTCCTTTCACTTTGCTAGAATTTGGATGTAAATACAAAGTAAAGTGAAGGCACTAAAATTCTTAATCCTTTAGACAACCACAAGTTTTCCTTAAGCATTATAAACATTGCAGAAATACACTGAAGAAACCTGACATGCATGAATGGAAACAGTGAATTCTTTATTCCTATTCTCTCAGAAGGATTATGGTTTTTGGTTACTTTTGGAAACAGAAAAAGAAATTTGTTCAATGACTCAATTCTGACAAACCCAAATCTTTCCATTATTAGCTTATATTAAACCTGATTTCTTTGTTGTTCGAAATAACTTCTGAGTCAAGATCCATATCCAACCTTTATGAATGCAATGGAATCCCTGGATGTTTTAAGCATATCTTTGATGACATAAAGCTGAAGGTGAAAAAGTGACATCAGGTTACAGAGAGCATGATTGCAATGTCTCAAGAAAACTTTCATTAGATTTTTTTTGTCAGAATGATGAAGCAGAATGTCACCAGCCAAAGGGCAGCTCTTCTTTCAGTGGTTCACACTGTAGCCCCACCTGAAAAATTAATATTGAACATTCAGTTTTTCCACTGTTGATCCTCTGTCAGATTTTCTGAGTTTATTTTGCTTCAGTCCTTTCAAAACAACAGGTGGAACCTTGTGTTCCCAGAGACATATTGACAACCATCCCCATTTGTCTCACTCCCCATTTCTAGAGGGCTGTGGGATCACTGACCTGATGCTTTAGTTACAGCCTGGCCATAGAAACAGAGGAAAAATGAGGCACTGTCAGGACACAAAACAGCCTTCACAGCCCTGACCAGCCTCCCCCAGGGCATCCTGGGCTATATTCCACCTGGATTTCCCCTGTGCAACCCTGCCTAAGCCTTCCCCCAGTGCCCAAGCAGCAGTGGCTGCCCTGGAGCCTGCCATGGCACCCTTGGACTGAGGCTCCCTGAAGCACCAGGGGACTACACACATCTCTTAGAACTGCCTGTGAAGCTTCTCCACGCGCCTCCTGCAATTCACTTGTGTCTTAGCTATTATCCCATTATGGAACAAATAATATGAATTAGAGGTTTAAACTGCCTTCTATGACAGCAAAGGCCAAGCCAGGACACCCAGCCAGCAACTTGGGCTCAGCATTAGGATAGCTGTATGGGATGTGATGCAGCCCAGGGCAGGAAACCCACCCAGAGCTGAGCTGAAATGGGGGTCCTGGTCGAAGGGTACATGGGATACCCACAGTGAGGCTGATTTGGGGCATGTAGGCTGTTTTCCACACGCACAGTCACAACAGTCAGGCACTTCATAGACCTCACACCCTATAATTTCCTTCACAAAGTGATGTACATCCATCCTCTGGGCATGTTATGGCTTCCCATGCTTGTCCTTGATGAAGAATATTATTTACCAGTGTATCTCACACACCAGTGACGTTGTTTAGAAGGAAATTTTTAAATGCCTTTATCCCTGCCCTGTTTCTGCCCTCACTCAAATTGTTTGTCAAATTCCCATCCACTTCAGCACTAAATCAGTGAGGAACTGATTTGATCTTACCACGTGGTTTGAAACAAAGTCTCTTATTCTTGTAAGCGGAGTATGCTGCTATTGATCCAACAACCAATATTACAAATGCAGAAATTACAGGAGATGTAACTCCAGCTATTAATCCTGAATCTGTGGAGGGGAAAAAAGAGGTTGTTTGGGGTTTTTTTGATGATGGTCAGAAATACATTGTAGAATAAGTTATTTACTATACCTGTGTTTCCTCCGTGATTGTAGTGTTGCTCGTCTCCTGGAATAGAGAGTGAAGTTTCATCACAGAAATGTTTGTCAGCTTGTTTAGAGAACTAAGAGTTTTGCTCAGCACAGCGTGATTTTGTACAGAGGGCAAAAGGGGCAGCTTGGCAGGACTGCAAGGGAGGAGATCCCCTTCTAGTCCTCACTGGCAGCTCTGCTGACCAGAGGAATTACTGTTCATCCTCCTGACGCTTCATTTTTGGAGAAGAATATTATCATCTAACTGAAGTATCACATAGAAGTCTACATCAAACTGATTTCAGAGTGAAGGGGAGGCCAGTATACTCTGGCTGCCAGACAATCAGATGATTTATCAGTAATTTAAGTCAAGATCATAGGCCCAGAGCATCTACTTTCAGTTCTTGGCAGAAGCCCCTTGCTTTGGGACTGTCCTAGCTGAATTCCAAGGGATACATCCTGCAGGGTTCTGGCATGTGCCAGAATACTACAAAATGTTTAGGAACATATTTCAAGTTTTAGCTTCTGGCTCATATTTTTCAGTGAAGAAGAGCTAATGTAAATAAAAATGTCCTATATCTTCAGAGACAAAGAGATTACCACTAAAGACAAACCAAACAGCTCCGATTTACAAGCACTAGGAAGAAGTTGCAAGGGGAATTGGGAAATGCTACCTGTTATGACTGGTGGTAAAGGCTTCCCATCATGGAGATCTGAGTCATCAAAACCCCCTGCAAGAGGAAGATTAAGATTCTAGTTGGAAAATTACCTAAAAATGGTAACAAGTCCTGCTCCCTTGTCCACTCCTTTTGTAACCTTTGAAATCCCAGCTTCAACAAGGGTGGATGGGTCATATTTCTTGCACCGAGTGGTCACCTACCCAAATTCACCTGAAAGCTGAAGCACTAACACTGTTGGTGTTCTGCACCTGTGGGATATGTGGACTTGGGCTCTCAGTAGCACAAATCCTTATATAATATTGACATCCCAGTGGTTCCTGAAGCAGAGAGTCAGTGGATGATTTCCAGGAAAGACTCCAGAAGGACCTCACCACTACAGTCATACCAGAAGTAAATACAGGATACATGGTGGTAGCCAGGATAGATGTGCCATTTCCACTTAAATAAAGTGGGTGTTTGGGGCCAAACTCAAAACAGTACAAGTTTGTATCCCTCTCCCCAGTTTCACCTACTGTATGGCCCAGAGCCACCTCAGCTGCACATCCCAATATGGATTTGAACATAGGCTTATCCACGCCCTGTGTCTAGATGTCAAATCTGGACCTTCTCATAGTGCAGCATATACATACCCAAAACAAAAGTACAAACAAGATTAGTCTCGGCCACTGAGGAGCCAGTGTCCCACATTTTGGGCAGACAGAAAACCTTTATGGTACTAACATTAAAACTCAGAAAATCCTTCTAAACACTGGAACAGTGGTTAAAAAAAGGGAGATGATAGGAAAGGATGACAAAAATTATTAATAAATAAATAAGAGAGTAAAGTCTTTAAAATATCTGCTCTGAGCAGCTCATAGTGCTAGATTTTCTTAGGAGAAAATATTCTTACCAGAATTACCGTAGCTTCCTGGTCGTGGTGGAAGACGTGGGTATAAAGGTTTTCTTGAGATGTCACCTATTGATAATTAATATTGTTAGATGATTGAATGGGCAAAAATGGGAGCTGTAAATAAAAAGTATGATAATTTGAGATTTTGTACCTATTTCTAATTTGTCCTTCAGTGAATTAAGAAAATGACCTAGTCACTAGTTAAAAAGACTTAAGCACTATATCAACAAATAACTAGCTACTAAAACTGATTTGGAAGTGAACAGGGAATGTTTTCAAAATTAAAATAAGTAGAATTCAAAAAAATGTTGCAGGAAAATAATTGATTTATTTCTGGAAAGTGATATCATTGTTTAACACTGACAGCTGGGAGGCACAATGTGTTACTTGGGTGTCAGTGGTGCAGTTTTGCAGAGCTGATGGAGAAGTTGGTGTTCCACGCTAGGCTGGAGGCAACAGGTCATCTCTGTGCCATCAGCAGGTATTAATAAAATCTGTGATTAGTGTCATCTAACAGATGCTGAATTTATCCAATACATGATGAATTTTTTGCTGTTGAACTGTGTAAAATGAACTCAGACTTCAGCTTTGTTGCTGTTTAGGACTTTGTGCTAGCATTTAGCCTTACTTTTTGCCAAAGGATTAGGAAGAGATGCATTGGCTAGGGCAGGAGATTTGACAACTAATGAGAGTTTCCAAACTGCACATACAGTGCTGGAGTAGCAAGAGCTCACTCAGGTCAAAACATGACAAATTTAATGTCCAGGGCTGTTGCTCTGTGTGTGAAGAGTAGATCCCCCCTTGTAATTCTTTCTTCAACCAGTTCAGTCACATATTTAACTGTTTTCATAGCCAGACAGAGAATTTAGCTCTGAATAAATTAGGTCACAGAAATAAAAAGCAATTTCCCTCCCCATCCTTAAATCTTTCTTTCACCTTCCAAACATGCCAGATGCCCTTCTACCATGTTTTCTCTTGCCTAGCTGCTAAATACAATGCTCCTGATTCAGAGAAAAATTTAGATTCTGATCCAGCAAGTTATTTAGATGTGTGCTTAACTTCTTGTGAGTTTAACCTACAGTCAATGGATTTTAGGTAGAGTCTTAAAACTTTGCTGAATCAGACTTTGTCCAATTAATTATATTCAATAGAAGGGACTTATTCTGTTTCAGCTCTCTGCGTAGTTAACTAAGACTCACTCTGGCACAAAAGCAGAAAACTACCAATGCCATTTTTCATTTCAGTTGTGATGCTGCACTTATTCAGTCTTCCCTAAGCATAAGAAGTCATATTCTATGGCATAACTAAGGAAAAAAAACTTCTTCAGAAATACTGATAATGAGATACATATCCTTAACCTCATTATACGATGAATGAATGTCAAGTAATAACCTGTACTGAAAATGGAACAAAGAAATAAAAACCAAGGGAAACACCATTACCCATCCTCAGAATGAAAACACTGGGTTTAGTGAAGATACTTAAGTTATTAATTGATAACTGAGTTAATATACTCAAGTCATCCTCTCATAACAATACTCATTAAAAACTTGCAGCAAAGGAACAATTAGTACAGGCAGGAATAAATGACAATATAGACATGGGAATTATTAACACAATTAGATTCATCTGTGTAGTGTGTGGACTAATAACCAACAGCCATGAGAGATCCTGGAAATGGGAAAACACAAGATAAAGGGTATCATTCTCTAAGACTGAAACATGAGCAAACCAGAGCACTGCAGTCGGAGTCATAATTCACAGGTTCTGTGCAATGGGCTGAGAAGTAATTTTTCATTTGTGTGGCTGTGATTCAAGTGTAACTCTGGGCTTTGTTTCAATACTACTTGCATTTTGGATAATTTCAGTGTCCAAGAACCTTTCTAGAGTACTTCACATCCTTGGTATATCTCTAAACACACCAAACAAAACATGGTGTAAAAATTCCCGAAGTTGAAGATTTCATATGCCTCAATACAGTACTGTGAATACTTCCTAGGTCAGGTCTGGGTGCTACAGAAATACCTGGAAGTTAACAGCATGTTACAACAGTTTGACTGCTTCAAGTTTTAGGTATACCACCAGTACTTATCTCAGAAACATTCCTTCCTGAATTTCTAATTTTCCAGTAGCAGAGCTACAAGAAGCTCAAACCTCTTCATCCACTGTTACCTCCTATTCCTAATCTTAGCCAGACGAGTTTTTGGTAGCTGAAGAAACTACAGCAGAAAACTTCTTTCAAAAGACACCATCCTAAACCATCACAACTGAGTGGGCCATACTTCTTCCCCCCAGCCATTCCTGGGGTGGTCTGCTGTGGTACTATAAGCCACAGCTGACTTCAATTCATGCAGCTGGGCTGGTTTGGAAGCTCTCAGGTATGTGGCAACAAGATGCTGTCCCCAAACTGTATGATGGCCTCAGGCAGAAGGTCTGCATGTACATGAGTTGTAATGACTCTCATTACCATAACTCCTCCTGCAGTACTGAAATCTCTTTTCACAAATAAGGCAGAGTTCAGAAAAAGAGCATAAAGACCCCCAACATTCTATTTGAGGAAAGAAGAGAATACTCACCCCCACCAAGAGCATCTCCTAAATGTAGATCATTGTCTAAAAATGAATAGGAAGAAGATGTAAAAAAGTGGGTTACACACAATTCTTGAGAGAAGTGAAACTTTAGTTATAATGGAAAATGTACAACTGAATATTTGACAAGCACCTTTTTCAGGTTAGTCCCCAAAAATTCAAAAAAGGTATTACATTTTTATTGAAAATTCCAATAGAATCTAATATTTTCCCCACACACTAACTGACAAATGATACAGTGTTTTCTGCTCAAAATATAAAGTTTTTTTTTCTGCTTTAAATAATGTCAAAATGAATCTTATAATTGAATCAGGATTAATACATCTTTCATATATCTGCAAGTACATAAATACAATTAGCTGTGTTAAAATATTAAGTTGTACCTGTTTTTTAATATGCTAAATTATTAACGTGTATGTCTGTGGTTAAAACTGTATGTTTGGCTTAAGCGTTATTTTTTGAACTGCAAAAACTCAATGCCCATTTCAAGAACAAATACTGGGAAGCAATAAACCTACTTGGGGAGAGAGACTGAACTGGCTAATCTATATGAGGGTCACGGTGACATAAAGAGTTTTGCTTCAAGCAATCTAGTGCACCTGTCTGAGGTTGGGTGACAGTCTGTTTTATTTTGCCTGAGCTATAAAGGTGTTTGATACCAGTGCTTATTGCCACAGATAATCAGATTTACTCTCAATTAAATAAATATATTTTTCATCATAATTGTGCCAGAATTCCTGAAACACAGGAAAATCACCATGCAGAATTCTGCCTTCTTGTGTTCTTTATATCCAGAAAGAATGGGAAGCTGCTTTTTGCACAGTATTTACTCTCATTTGTGAACAACTCAGAAATGCTTTGATGTCACCAGGAAATCTGGCAGGAAAATGATCAAATTCATACTATATAATTTGGTTTCTTCTTCCCAGGTGTTCATTCTCCCTGTGCCTGGCCAGTAAAGAGCTGCATTTCAAAAATACTTTTACCTGTCAGATTCTGACACTGCGAGAAGCAATAAATTGACAACTGGATTGAAATTATTGTTGAGATGAAGAATTCAGATAAAATGCAGGGTTCTGCTCTGGACGGTTCGTGCAGGGATTTGTTGCAGAAATGCTAAGGGTGATATGAATGAAATACAAATGGAAATATGTGTGTCCATAGCGACCACAAGAATCAGCAAAGTGTTTAAAGAACAGACAATAAAGGTCACTGTTGCCAGCCATAAAACTGAAGAATGTGTTGTTTCTGTCAAAACCAACTGGCCTGTGTTCTGATAAGATGACAGCACAGATGAGCAGAAGAAAAGCAAGAAGGACATTCTAACACCAAAGGCTGCAGCATGTCACTACTTTCCTGATCATCCACCCAGAAAATAAGTCTGTGGACATAGTCTGTGTACTCCAAACAAGCAAAACCAGATAGTGGACAGCACCCTGACCTAGGGTTCAGAGACACTGAAGTGAGGCAAAAGAACCTCTCCATAATACCTGATTACTCCTAAGGACATAAAAGATCTGTACAAAAACTACCCTGTCATGTCTGATCAAGAGGAACCACAGAGACAGGGTAAGAGCTCAGTAGGTGGCATACCTTGTCCTGTATTGCACATGATGCTCAACAGACCACCTAAGCACATACATCTTGGTGCTCATGAGCATGTGGGTTTGAGGATATGGCTGAATTAAATCAAACATAGGAAAAATGTGAGTGGGTAAAATCAAGTTATTTTGAGATTTTCTAAATAAACATTAACTTTCATTAAATTTTGTGATAAATTTTGTTTCACTAGGAAGGTGCCTACCAGAGAGCTTCAACTCAGGCAGAGATGTGTGGGATGCCCAGAGGACACAGCCTGTATAGTAATTGGCCTCAGCTGAATGAAAATCTCAGCCAGCCTCACTTCTCAATGGTACTGACTGAACCAGACACACAGAAAACCCTGATGTTAAGATGAAGCATTAGACAAACCCTAAAACACACTATTGGATCATCTTTCTGCACTTTCCAAGTCCAATGATTGATTTTTGACACTGTGGGTTTGGGATTTTTTTTAATTAGTTTTAACTGCTTTTTTAAACTCTCTGCAGTCCTTTTCAGTGCTGAAAGAGATTCCAAAATGGCCCATAAAATGTGGAGTTCTTAATTCCCAAGACTTAGTGAAGTGGCTTTGAATAAGGCAGATAATGATTTGACGGTAATTTCTCTAACAGATTTAGGAGTCCCTAAAAATCAAATTCCCTTCACCTGACTGAGGCAGCTTCAGTGCAGATATTGGCATCCCTAAGCTACCTTTAAACATGACCAAGGACAGAGTATTTTAGGCATAATTCAAGTAACTTGAAATGTTTACATTAGGATGAGAACAAATCCACATTTAGTGCTGTATTTTAAAATAGACACTTCTAGGCCAAACACAGGGGGTTTTTTGCCAAATGAAGGCAGGAGGAATGCAACCATTAAAGTATATAGTAGCTGCCACATTCACAAAATGCTGCCCCCCTTTGTTCAAAAAGGGAGCCAGAGAGTTGTGTGGAAAACAGAACTTCTTTTGCATACCTAAAGTCTTATTGCAATTTTTATCCATAAAAAGACCGAAAGTCTTCATGTGGGCTAATGTTATCCAGCATTTTCCAATTCAAGCCTTTTGTTTGATAGACAGAAATTTATTTCAGTGTTTTTTAGGTGAAAAAGCTCTATGTTATTATAAATTGTTCCATCATAAATGTGATTTTATTCCTGTTTGGAATTTGGGTTTTTTGTCAGCATTAACGAGGGTTAATTGGAATTCATTGTTTGGCATTCTCAGGACTATGGCTAAAACCTTTTGGTTCTCTCAGCTGTTTGGAGACTTTTTTCCTTTCTGACACAGGCTATTGTAACAATCAATACTAGATAATATGAAGTAAATACATGGTGAGAAGAAAGAATACCAGATTTCCTTCTGTTTCTTTTTCAAGTCTGTTATCAAGCATCGTGAATAATTATGCAAAAAGGAAACGTAGTGGGAAAAACAAAGATCAGTTAGCCATTTTCAGCAACAGTTACCCATTGTTATACTCCTCAGGGAGTTCAGTAAAGTCTGGAAAAGTGTGAAGAAGTTCTTCAGGAAATAAAATACCATCACTGGCCAGTCATGCTGTAAAGCCTTACTGGAAGTGGTAAAGACATGTAAATGGTAATTGTCAAGAAAGCAGTGATGTTACATAACAAGGACAGATATTATTCACACAAATTAACTAAAGTGCAGTAGCAAATATGATCAAGAATCTCATGTGAGACAGTTTCTTGCATACCCAAAATCAGTTTTACGACCCATTATTACTCACTCATCACAGGCCTTGTGGGTCTTCTGATCACTGTAGGTTTCCTTGTAATTATGTCATCTGTTGGACACAATGACATGCCAATAAAGAATAACAGCTTCAACATAATGAAAGTAGATACCTGCAAATCTAGACAGCTGCTTTCAATAAATCTTTATCACAGCAGTAGCTAAAAATGAAGGGATGTGTTTTCAAAGACATTTTTTGCTTTTTGTTTGTTTTAAAGAATATTTTCATTTTATGACAGAATCACTGAAATCTAGCATTTTCCAGTTCTGTATATCTTTAACTTAAATAGTAGCCACTTCATATTCCATTCCTCAAGGAAAAAGACATGATTTATTACTGTGTGTAAATGCCATAGTAAAATAAGGATGGGAGATTTACATACCTGGGTGATCAAGGGCATCAGCTAAATCAAAATCACCTTGACCTATACGAAATGTAACAGAAGAAAAGACACTAAGTCAGTGGGCAGGTTTCCATGACCTCCAGACCTGAGGGCTCTGGACAGAGCCAGACCACCAGTAAGGGGCAAAAGAAAAACCCATCCAAACTGGAGCAGGCACAGACCAAGCTGTCGGCTGTCATCCCTCACCTGTGCAGTCCTGAATGACTGAGACACAGGCTCATTTAATTCAAAGAAGCTATTTGTTAGGGTAGTGCAAGAAGAAGCTTCTCTCTCATGTTATCTGTATTCATCTGCTGTGCAAACATGCCGTTGAAGAACTCAGGTTGCCTGTTATAGGGCACAGGGCTATTGCCAGGAGACAGCTGAAAATAGTGTTCAGCATGGTACTTGCAAATCAAAATAATTAGGTGACAATTTTTAATGCCTTCATTATTATTCTACTAGCTCAGCCTCAGAGAGCAGCTTTACTGGCTTTGTGATCACTTGTAGCACAAATCAACTTTCCTTTTTTAGTTCCTCCTGTAACACAGGCCAGAAATAAAAGTTATTAAGACTTGTTTGCCTAATGTAGTTTCCCTGTATGTTAAAAAGTCTGAAAAGGGAGAAAAAAAAAATCCTTCCTGTTCTGTGTTAGGTGACAATAATGACTTTTGAACTTGCCAAGTAATAAAACTGAAAAATGTTTAAATGAAGTAGTTCAGTTTGAACTGAACACACTCAGTTATTCATGTGAGTTTTGCTTTCAACTCTACAATCTGCCACTTTCCTTTTAATACACAGCCTCCATGAAACACCTCTTTGCAGAATATGTATCCATTAGCTTTCATCCAGGCTGAAACTGCATCATCCTTGTGTTAGCATTCCAAATACAATATCAGCTGGAACAAACCCACAAAGAGTCTTGATGTGCCATGACATCCCTAAATACAAAAGTATTACTGTGCTCTATGGAGAAAGCCTCAAGATGCTCTTGATGTGCACCTGTTTATTTTCGCGTCTAAAAGGCTTAATACCCAACTCTTCATTGAAGTGTTTTCTTGATAAGTCTTGAAAACTTCACAGCAAGAAAAGCCATTTGAGTGGGGAAACTGCAGAACAGAGAGAGGCTGTCAGAGGTTCTTCAGCACAACAGTGCTCTGGCTTCAGCTCAGCTCCCTGATATTCACAGGTGCTGTACATCATCATGGCATTCTTTTCATTAATCACTGTTCCCAAATAATAGCTCTTGCCTTTGTCAAAGAGCTCCCAGAAAGATTAATTATCAGTGCTAAAACACTATGTGAGCCTCAAATAATAATCAGCACAGGAGAACAAAATAGAAATGTTTTGATTCCTGTGAGGATTTTAATGTAAATCTGTGAACTTAATCATAACTGAGGTCTGATGGAAGTGATAAAACAAGGTTGGAATGCAATGTAGTAAATGGCTTCTAAAGCATATCTGTCCCTATAAAGTATTATGAGGAACCCATGTTTGGTAAGGAAGAACAGATAACAGCATAAGGCTTGCCCACTAATACTATTAGAGTAGTATTTTATCTCTCATAATTTGATCTGTTCTCGATGTGTCACCTCATCTGGACACCTCTCCTTCCTGTGCCCTGGTCACTCAGCTTACCTTACCTAGTCCAGTAACCTTTAGATGGTATCTTTAGGTGGATAACATTCATGAAATCAAGGAATTATAGAATGGTTTGGATTGGGAAGGACCTTAAACACCATCTAGTTCTAACTCTCCCTGCAAGGCTGCTCAGGGACTCATCCAGCCTTCCAGGAATGGGGCATCACAGCTTCTCTGAGCTTCTTTGTGCTGGTGCCTCATGACCCCTAAAAAAAAAAAAAAAAAAAAAAAAAAAAAAATCTAATTCAAAGACAGTGCCAGGTTATTTTTTAAATATGAAACCATTAAATATAAAAATATATAAAAAGATAAGAAGACAAGTTGCTTCATCATATATTCCCTGACAGAGCTCTGAGTGCACCACCCAGCCCTACCGGCCCTGAGTCCCTGCCCATGGGCTGTCACACCACGCTGCTCCCCAGCCATGGAACCATTTGATCTTGAGGCAGACTACTACCAGCAGATTGACACCCTGGCACTGCACTGACTTGTATGGTCAAGTTATTTTTTTCTGAAGCATTTCTTCAGAGAATAAGCAACTTAAGCTTGACTGTCCTTTGATTTTGTCCTCTGGTTAAATCCTCACTTGACTGACATCCTGGGTGCTGGAGAAGGCTGTCTGACCTGACCCCACTGCCACAGGATGCTGCCATCAGGGCTAAAAACAAGTTTGTAACCATAACCAGAACAAGAGTCATCAGAAATAATTTTGTAACACTACATAAATGTTGACAAAACCAGCTTCTTTGTTACAGGTCCTGACACGCAGAAACGAACAATTTGGAAAGCAACTACAGAGGTCCTAATGCTGTAAAGAGAATGGGACAAAATCATCTTGTGAAGAAAGACTATGGAAAACTTTAGGTACAATATTTCTTTGAAGCTAGGGAAAAATAAAAATAGGAGATGGAATTTAATCAGATTACGGAATTCAAACAAGATGATGCAGATGCTTTCAATTGCGTAAGAACTAAAGCAAAACAGGCTGAAACAGTTACTGACATCCCTTCTCCTGGACAACAATGATGTTTCCCTCTCCTATTGTATGTCTGTTCTATTATCAAAAACCTGGGAAAAGGCAAAAGTGTTGTTTTGAGACTGCAAGGGAGAAATAGAAGAAAATGACATCAATTTTAAGAAGGGAAAAAAAAGACTGAAAATCTCCTGCAGAAATTTTTCAGATTGTTGGTTTTGGTTTTGTTTGTTTGTTTGTTTTTGTTTTTTGGGGTTTTTTGTTGTTTGTTTAGTTATTATTATTTCTGGCAATAAACCAAGCAATAAAAAGAAACAGATACTTAGAATGACTGCTCGGGAGTAAGACAGGAATCCACATTGAAATCTCTTTGGCTGTGTAAATATAAACTTTGACAGATGGACAGGTTTGTATATGGACATCTGTGCAGCATGGGGATACTGCAATAGACCAAAAGATTGCTTGGACTTCCATCCCAGCTTCCGCTGATAATGACATCAAATGACCACAAGGAGAAGGATTTTGTGGAGCAGAATTTTAAATGTTCATTACTATTTCTGAGACTGTACCTAGACATTTTAAGAGTCTAATTTTGGAAGATAACAGATGGTAAAATAGCTGAACAGCCCAGACTTCATCCACAAAATGGTGCATCTAAAAACAAAACCACATTAGAGACTCAGAATATTTAGTTCAATAGGAATTGCAGTCTCTTCAAAGAGCTTTGAAGATAAATGACAAGGAAAATAAATTAGTGAAGCTTCTCCACAGAATAAACAGGCTGAAAGAAATCAATTTTCCACACACAAANCTTCCATAACAGAAACAACTGGAAATATACTCATGAAAATGAGAATGAAAGAAATTTTAGTTCCCTTTGTGGTTTTTATTTGATTGGGGGTTTTGTATGTGCTTGTTGCTGTTTGTTTTGTTGGTTGAATAAAGTTATGAAACCTGAATAGTTATGAAGAGGTTTAGCTATGCAGGTGTTAAGAGAGTTATCTCTGTTATTACTGCTTAGGGCTAGTATGCTATTTCTTGGCATAACTTCTAACCTTTCTTCTGGGAGTATCCATGTTTTGACAAAGAAATAAAATTACTGTAATACTGGTTTTTATTGGGTGGTCCTCAATGATTCATAAGAGAGAATTTGGAAGAATGCCTATAAGCTCCTGCCTAACACCACAAAACAGCCCTTACCTGCAAATGAGAAAATGCACAGCTAAGAAGGCAAGCTTTTCAGATGGATATATGGATTGTATTGAGAGAGGGCCTATTTTAATCATGTTTATGCTAGCTGCTCAAACACAGTGAACTATAACAACAGCAGGACTTTTGCTAGCACTGCCAATCTTATATGGGATGTAATTCCCTCATTCCCACCCAAGACGTGCAGTTGTGCCAGTGAAAAAATGAAGTGTAGACCCAGCAGAATCTTTGTAATATCATGCGTGGAAGGCTGGTGATATGGAGACTGTTACGGTTGCTGTTTGCCACAGAGATACTGAGACAGCTTAAAGTAATTTCCCTTGAATGTAGGACACATCCTGCTGAAACATAGTGGAGCTGAGGTCATCTTAACACACCAATGCAGTCAGTCCCCTGTAAAGCCCTGTCTTCAGGCACATGTGCATTTAATATTCACAAACTTTTGCCCATGTCAGTTTTCTGAAAATGTGACACAAATATCCAGTAGCTAAAATACAGACAGCAGTGTCTGTTGTCTACGGTTTAATTTGTTACCTAAAGGTTCGATGGATCCATCACCCTTTTACTATAAAGCTGTTTGATCGCAAAAGTCTGAAGTCCCACAGCTTTTGAGGATGATTGATGAGAAACAAGGCTGGATTCTGCAGGTGAGTGTTGCCAGTTCATCATTACAACTGTGGTCAGAAGTTTTCTGACAAAAAGCTACCATGACATCACTCTACAATTTTTAATCTCCACAAATAGACTCAGTCCTGTACTCAATCCATAGAAACACTGCTTTTAGCCCTTAAAATGATGCATATTAAAATAAGACACCATGAATATTGCTGAGTGAGAATCAGGTTATGCGACAAATGAAATTAACTTCTCAGGCTTTCAATATGCATAGTCTAGTATTAAAAATGAAGCTAAGATCCATGAAAGAATGTGTTCATATGTGTTTATACATGTTTATGGACATACATATAAAATGTATATATGCACATGTGTGTTAGAGAAATAATTTTATTATCATTATTATTAAATTAATATGATTAAACTAATTGTTTTTGAGTGCATTTCTAGCAGCCATATGACTCGTATGAGATTATCTGTGTTACAAATAACTTAGAAGAAACTAACTTCAAATTATAAGCTAGAAAAAAAGGGAAAATAAGTTGATTTTTTTACAATATTTAAATACATGAACATATATTATTTCTTCCATGTAATTAAATAAGAATTGTTTTGTGAATACAATGAGCTTAAAACATTTTGAAGTTGGCAGAGACTGAGGAAGAGTGGATGATTAAAAAATGAGGCCAAAATTTTTCCAGCAGGAAACAATATGTTACCAAAATCACTCATGAGACCTGTTTTATGTTTTTTTTATCTGAAATGAGAAGTTATTCTTTGCACAGACATTTCTGATTATAAAACAATTATGAGACCTATTTCTCTGTAAGAAGAAAATGTGATGGATTTTCCCATGCATGTGATTCAGAATATACCAGATTACTGATCAAACTTTATTCAGGAAGCAATTATGTCTGTTTAAAGGAAATTACTTATTTAAGAAAAGTTGTGGGAGAACATGAAAGTTTACGCCCCAGAGTGGACACTGTGAACAAAATCTCAATTAGCAGGTACTACTTCTTTCATGTAGCACCCTCCTGTTCCATATTTCCTGATGAGGTTACTGAAGCTTGTTTTTCCTTCATGACCCTTTAGTTTCATAAACAATGATTGTCATCAAACCCCCTTAATGCTGGGGTGGAAAATGAGTATGCTTTAAAATCTGTAATTAAAATCTAAGGTCCATTGTATAGACCACAATCTGTGGACCTGATTACTGGCTTCATGTTTCTTGCTAGGCCATTTCTGTCTATAGTTTGAATTCAAGGGAAATTAAAAGGACTGTCTCACTTATTCAAACAAGAGCACATTTAAATAATTACTAGCAAGTTAGATGTGCTAATAAAGCAAGACTGGCAGTACTGCTTTAGCTCTGTGCAGCATGGTCTCATCAAACATGAAAGAAAACCTCCTAGTTCTATGACATTTGCTTTGCTTTGGACATAGCAAGTACACTGGTAAGATACATGCAAAATACCTCTAGATCTTCAGTACAGGTAGCACAGATCTCAGTAGTACTATCCTGTAACTTAACATCAAGTTGAACATGTTTAAGGAATTCTGTGCCCCCTAAAGTCAAGGTAGCCCATCAGCATAATTATCTATATTGCTTCCAAGGGGGTTAGTAATACTGCCAAATTGAAGTGAATGAAGTGGATGATCACGGTGTTTCATACAGGTTCTTTGCTTGTGTGTTTAAGATGTAAGACAGCAGTGAAGCAAGGCCTGCCTCTTCTCTCTTTCATGCCATTAAGAACAAGTTTTCCAGAAAAGAATAATGACGGAAAGATTTGCTGGGCATAAGCAAGCAGGTCTGTTCCGCAACGAAAGTCTCTGCAGGGTGAATGAGAAATATAATTAGGCTTCCTTCTCAGAGCTGAAAAAGCCTCTGCATGTGCCACCACAGTGCACAGAGAAGCCTATTGGAACGACCCTGGACAGAGGGTGATGGAGCATCAGTTTGCATTGAATTTCAGAAACAGACTTGGAAAAGGATCCGGCACTTTAGCCTTCCAGAGAGAACAGAAATCAAGAGCCTTGCTATACAGAATGCTGTGTATATTTGAGTTGGATTTCTGAACAAAGAGCCAGACTTTGAGTTACCATTATGCTCAGGAAACAAAATGGTCTCTATGACCTTCATGAATAGAAATATCTGGCTTGTATCTCAACTTCTGCTCCTTGCAGATGGTAACCTGCAAGATGGAGTTGCAGTTTTAATGCAATTTAGATTGTGATCCTGGAAGCTTTGTTGCTGTTAACTCAGGACTGTTTCTGGTGTAGAGTGTATGCCCCTGGTTCCTTCACCACTGGTTTTGTAAGATCTGGGATGTAAGGAAGGACTTTGCTTGAATTTGTCTTCTAATCTTAGTGCCTATTCTGGCCTTTGTTTTCATTTAATATGGAGCATTGTTGACCTTTGGAAATATATTGCTGTGATTTTACTTCTACATATATTCCTCAGGAATTAAAAATCTATTGATGACAGGCAAAGTTTATTCAATGGAAGTGAGACTGTTATATTTTCATAACCCTACTAAGCTGTTTTTTTCAGCTGAGGTGGTGTGTTTGCTTTCATGAGATACTGTACTACAAATCAGATTTCAGATAGTATTTTCCCCATAACATTTAGAGATGTCAGCCCATGGAAATAAAGAAGACTAATCAAAACAATCTGAACCCCCCTTTTTCTAACTATGAGACAAAATGCCACAGAAGGGCCTATTTTTATTGATTTCTAATCTTGAAAGAATTCTGACATTTATTTGTTTGTTTATTAACCTCAGTGGGATGGAAAGGGATTGACAGTTACTGATGCAAATGAGTTAAAAATGCATACTGAAAATGGGCAGGTTGGGCACTGCTGCCAGGTTTGCAATGTGGCAGCAATGTTTGAAAAATGAACCTGAGAAGCTGAGTAACACCAGTTTTTTTCTCTTCCCAAGCTCTGATGTTGCAACAGCTCTGCCGTTGTGTTTCAGTGATTGTTTTGACTGTTCAGGTATGTCCATTTATCAAACTGCAATCACACCCTTGGATGATAGCACTGACATGCCTATGGACAATTGCAGCTCTGGCATTGGGGAAGCAATAGTTTGGGAGGTCAGTAGGAGAGAATTTGTTGTCTGATACTTCCCTGCTGATTCCAGGAGTGCTTCAGCACATACATAGAGACCTCACACAGAATGACAGTGAGGGCTGGAGCTAGATGGAGCAGTAAAAAAACAGGACTGTGTTTTCTATATCCTATTCTGTCTTTCAACTCCAGTGAAAACTACATTATTCACAGAACTAAGTCACACAGTGTCTCAAATCCAAACAAGTCTGTAATTTTCTCCCCATAAAGTGCCCAGCTAATTAAGGAGAATACAATTACTCTTGAGTCAAAAACTTTGAAAGCCATAGCTGAACAGTGATACATGGCTCACTGGCTAGCAATAAATGCTGCTCCCTTTACCTGCATAGCATTCAATACCTGATGGAGTAAACTTAAGGCATCTCCGTCATCATCAATCTTTCCACTGCCTTTGTTACTAAGTGAATGTGTGATCTATCAGCTGACCTTAAAGACCATGGATATATAGATTATGCCTATATTGGGAACCCGGGGAGCATTCTGAGCAGTCAGAGCTGAGTGAGAGCCTCAGCTGCTTTCCAGGTCCATACAGGAGAGAGCCCTCAGGTTGTACTGCTTCCCCACTGCAGGTGTGTGCACAGGCTTATGGTCCAAATGAGACCCACACTGTGTTTCAAACAAATGCATGATCTCAGTTACTGGAGGGTTAGAAACCTAACTTAGCTGAGTCAGTACAGCTTAAGTGGGCAGTGTAGACACAGTCAAAGCTGGATTACCACAGATAATTACCACAGGCCCAGCCACAGTAACGACACAGAAAGTTAGCATGGACCTCAGTGGAAGAAGTTTCTGTGAAGTTTATTTCATTTGGATTGGGCTAAAAGCCACTCAGACACTTAGTTCTTGCAGCTCAACTTACATGGGAGCCTTCACACAACCTACCTAAGCTTGGAAATTACAAAAGCCAAAGCAGCTAAAAAAGGAAGATGGGAGTGAGCATGTAAGTTTCCGAACTGTGTCAGGTCTCACTTTCCTTGCACAGTGTGGTCCTTGTTGATGCCATGCTTCTGTTGAGATGTGTCCATCAAGGTAATCTAGCCAGCTAACTGAAGATAGCCAAGACACAAAGGAATTGCTAGATGGTAAGAGGAATAATGTCATCTGGTCTGGCTGTGGTGGCCCAGTAGTATCTAGAAGTTATCCCAGATAACTTCTTATAAAAAGGTGAATCAGGCCATAGACATTCCTACTATGATGACTTAGACAAGCTTTTTACCAGCATGGCCAAGCCTTTCTCATACCATGTCTTGATTGGGACTGAGAAGTGGTTCCTGTAAATGTCCCCTGAAACCTAGTGAATACTTTGATGATAAAATTTAGTGTCTGCTGCTGTAGAGTTAAAATAATTAATTTTGCTCATCAAAGTGGATTAAATAGTTTCCAGAGTCATAAGACTGTGCCCAAAGCCCACAGCAACTTTCAGCAATGACTTCTTCCCCAAAGCAGGGCCTGAAAAGGCTCTAAATTAACATATGTATAAATCGAGAATGATTAGGCAGACGACTCTTGTAATTAAAATGGTAGACTATATGAAAATTGTCTTGGCCATGCACGATTGTTTCAACAGAAATATTCAGCATAAGACAGTCCTACAGAACAAGAAAATCTGCATGCCAGAGGTGAGAGACTGCATGAATCATCACTGCTCACAAAACGCTACATGCAGACCAGCACGGTCCTACTGCTCTGCTCTTTCCATGCCATGTTACTTGCTGAAGACCTCTAAATAATTTCTCATTTGTTAGAATTAAAATGTTGCACTAAGTTAAGACAAGGTTTTTTCACTACTTATCACTCCAAGATCTCCATTTAAATCAGGGGTGGTGGGACGAGCAGCAGCAGCAGCTTTTTTGGAACTAGTGATTAATGACGCATTTCTTTCTGCATCCAAACACTGCACTGCAAGTTTCAGAAGTAATGATAATGCACAAAAAATAAAAGGTTACAAGTACATCACAATGGCAGATGCACACAAGAATGATCCTATTTGGTTTGACATCAAAAAGCTTAACAGAATGTTTTGCTAAAAGAAGTTGTGTTTGAATATAGTAAAATGACTCAGTATGAAAGGGCTACATTTTTCTGACTGCTATTTGTTCATCAAAAATATGTACAAACTGTATTCAATCCTTAACTAATCCTGCATGAAAAAAGTGCGCTTGTGTGTGAAATGCATTGACTAAGGTTAATCAATTATTAATTTATAATTATTTAAGTATATGCACCAATATAAAAACATGAACAGTTTTAAACTGAATAAGAATTTGTTTTTACAAAAAAAAAAAAAAGATTATGTTTTCAAGATATCAACAACCAAGGAAACTTTAAAATGAAGTCAGTATTGGACTAAGAATCTCCCTGGAAACTCTAAGTTCCCCTGGAAGCTCTCATTTTGCAGTTTCCATCTAAAAATTTTATACTCAAGTCTAAACTTGTGAATAATTTCATGGGAGCAATACTAAAAAGAAAATAAGAAATTATAACAAACAAAACTCCAACTAGTATGGCTATTATGAGTGACCATCCAAGAGATATGTCTTTAGAAACTGCAGAAGTACTTATGTAAACACACTTGAATGCTTTTCATTAATAAGTAGCAACAAAATAATAAGCCAAAACAACAAAAAATGCCATCAAGAATTTCCAAATAAACAAACGTATTTATTTTAGGGGTAGGGTTTAAGGTTTTTTGTTTGTTTGTTTGTTTGTTTGGGGTTTTTTCATTTTTAATAATCATGCACTAGAAACAAGCCAAGGCAAAGGTCACTTACCTCTTACGTGGACTAGAAGGAAGCCAAAACACAAAAGAAGAATACTTCTGAATTTCTCCATGGCTCTTCTATGCAGTGCCTTGATTGCACTGGTTGTTTTTTAACAAGTGATGATGTTGCAACTGCAGTGCCAAGGTTTGAGGGACGTGCTTGAATTCAGCGGCTCTTTCCAAAGAGATCTTTCACCATCAAACCCAAGCAACACAGAACACTGAGAAGTCCTTGAAAACCTCTTTGCGTACAAGACAAGCAACAAAAGCAAACAGTCCTGCTAGGGCCCAGCTGTAAGCAGCACCTTAGGTGCAACCCGTGTTCCAAGAAATCTATTTATTACACAGGCAGGAAGCGTGGAGAGCTCGGGAAGCAATGGCAGCACCCAATGAGGAGGGAGCCAGAGTGCTCAGAACACACCTCCTTCCCAGAGGGGAAAACTAACCTGTTTGACATCCTTGTCTTCAAAGTAGGGTGTGGTGCTGTGAGAGCTCAAGTAGCTTTTAAGGGGAGACCATCTTTCTCTGAAGCGTGCTTGAAATAATCACTCAGACACACTCTGTCCTCAAAGCAGAACTTCCCTTCTTGGTTCTTGGATGATTGCTGATAAAGGCAATCCAGCCAGAGTCTTAAGCCCTAACTCAGACACCATTTTAGGGAAGTAGAGGCCAAGAATCTGCTTTGCAGAGTCTTAGGAATTGGCTACTGAGGGATGACAAAAAACCTGATTTTATAAACTTAAAACGTGATGTCGGACTACTGAACTGAAGCACTCAGCTCTGTTGGGGAATTTCTTGCAGAAAATGGACATGCGAGCGACCCTAGAACTTTGGGTGCAGTCATGCTGCGAGGCCTTTAAAACTGAAGTGAAAAGCTATTTTTAAGAAGCCACCGTGGAGATCAACAAGGAGAAGAATGTAAACTTAGAGAAGCTGCAGCAGAAGATTGAAAAACAACGGCCACAGAGAGACATCATGAGGACTTTATTTTACACCAATAGAGTTGTGTCTTATTCACATTAACCAGTCAAAGGGTGGTTTGCAGTGTGTGTGCAGTGTGTAAGCTATCTGGGTTATTTAAGGGATCTTTTCACAACACTAAACGGCATTACCTTGATCATACTGGTCAGCTAGTGGTGTCCGTGAGTTTCCCTCACATTACAGCTCCCCAGTGGATGCTTATTTTCACAAGGTAAATATTGCCCATCATGATTTTTTCCATTGATCTAGTTTAAGTTTTTTTAAATTATAAATATCCGTGCATACCCTACATGGAGAGAGATGTCAGATAGCTCCAAGTGTGATGATACAAATCTTTGGAAAATTAACAGAATTCATGCATCCATCTGTACATGGATATACTTTAAAATCACTGATGTGATTAAATCCAGTCCTGTTACAGCCTCTTTCTAGCAAACACATATGCCAACACTCACTGGAGTGAAGGCATCATGCTGCTGCCCAGCACCAGCAAGGAGACTGGTGTGCATCCTCCCTTGTGCAGGGGGGTTTGTCCGTGCTGTTTTGTCTAGGGCAGCAAATAGCTCAGGACTCTGCTACCATGAATGGCCAGTATGAACAATCTGTGGTGTTGCTGCATGATTCAGTCTGATGTGGGGCACAGGCTGGCCCCAACTGCATTTCTGTTGAGTTTCTTAGAACATACAGCTAAATTCACACTTTCATGCTAACTACGAAAACCAGATGCAACAACATAAGCTGGACTGATAGAAGCTGGCGATACTGGACCTTCAAGAAACTTGATGTTAAAGTAGGTCAACTCCCCCCACCTGGATTTGAACCAGCAGAATGGTTGATAAAAGGTCTGGCTTACTGTACAACATGGCTAAACTATTTTTAAGCTACTGATAGAAGCTCTAAGGTTCAATCTGTGTATCATCATTCCGACTGTCAGGGCCAATTGCTCAATCTCCAAAGAGTTAGGAACATTTAGGTTGAAGAGGTGTCTTTGCTAGCCAGTTAAAACAAGAACTATACCATGAAATGAACAATCCCATAAATCCAGTTGTTTGTTTTTTTTTTCAAGAATACCAAAAGCAGGACTGCATGTGCTAATCTTCATATCAGTGTTGAATTTGCCTGAAAGGAACAGGAAAGTTAGCAAGGCTATGCACTAGTCCCAGGCAAGTCCAAGCAGCTCACATACGTTCAGTAGTTTTACTTCAAAACAGTTGCTCTTGTAAGTGAAGTCTTCCCAAAATGCATTCTCTCACCTGAGAGTGATACAAGTTCATTGTGACATTGAACATTCTCAGCTGAAGTTTGAAGATAATGCATGTCTTGTCTAATTCTTCTGAAGCCAGCTACTGCTGTGTATAGCTAAATAAAGGTGGCACTAGGAGTGGACCTAGTGTAGGAGTCAGGATGCCTTGACTACTTATCTCACTTCCGTTCTTGAGGGCATTGCAGGAACTTACTAGTCTTAGTTCTGTCAAAAACATGCAACTGCTTGCCCAAGATAGCAAATAAATAATACTACATATTAAAAATATATGGTCTTACACCAGACCATAAACTGCAGTTTTAATGTTTTGAGAAATCATTGACCCATCTTTTTCAATTTAAAGGGAAAAAAAGTTCTGCCTATTATTCGCCTGACAAGGTGGACAAACTGCCTATTTTTTTATGTATTTGTCCTTTCAAGGAAAACCCCAATATTTTAAAAATGGCAAATGCAGGTAGAAAAGGAGCCAGTGTATCTGTCTTTTCTCTACACCACATACTTTTAGCCCTCAGGCATCAGATGAGGGAAGCTAAAATAAAAAAAAGAGGACAGTCACAACTCATCACGTTGGCAGCCCCATCCTTCCTGTGGGCAGAGGTTACACATTGCTCTCTTCAGCATGGGTAACCTGCTGTATGCGTCTACTGGAGATGAAAGAACTGGATTATACACTAGAACTACTTGGGAAAGCCACTAATATCCTATACTACTCATCTTTTGTAATAAAATCAGAAGTATTTTAATTAAAATATTGACGCATCCAGTAGTATTAGATATTACTTTAAATGTAAGCCAAACACACAAGTGAATTGGTGATACAATTTCTTGTCAACAGAAAAATACAATTACTATGCACTAGCTGAAGCTTCAATGTTTTTTTCAGAAGCAGATGAATATGTATTTTATTCTGTGGTTCTCAAAGTAGTCCAATTGCAGAAATTTGAAAAAACTGTATTTTTGCTCCATTCAAGTCCTTTTTCTATTCCTAGTAACTTCCTTTCAAATGTCTTTTACACCTGTATCACAGAAAAGAGCAAAAAGAAAATAATATTTTCAGTTTGTGAAAAGGTTAAGGTTTATTTTATAATCTTGTCAAGTGAAAAACACACATAGAACAGTATGGTTTAGATGGTGGCCTAAAGTAACTAGTGAAAAAAAGCACAAATGCAGCACTGAGAGCGCAATTCAGCCCAATGCACACTGAAACCTGAGTGCTCTAAAATGTTTCTCTTAGCATTCAAAATTCGGCACAAACATTGAAATGAGATGAACAAATAAGAGCTACAGTAAAAAGCTGCCAAATTTCCTGCTGAAGAATTGCCTGCTTTCATTTCCACAGCCCGAAGAGTTCATTGAGGTATTTGAAATGGGCACTGCATTTGAAAGCCATCAAAATATTTTTAAAGTAGTCTTTTCCACAAATAGGATGAACTAAACTGCCACCACTTCTACCCTGTAGGAGACAAGTGAAGTATTATTCTACAAGAAGATCCTGCTTTGATTATTTTTCCTCCTACTACTGATTGTAACTTCACCTTGCCCTCACAGGAGGTAGAGTGGAGAAAAAACAGAACTGAAGAGGGTGTGCCACAGGAATGGGATAGAGCTCTTTGCTGCCATCCATTTGAACTCTGTTTAGTGGTAAAGGTACCTGACCAGGGTGAACTTGCAGTTTGGGCCTAGAAAAGACAGTATTTTTTAATTTCCCTATAAAGTCTGACTGATACCTGCCCAGAGATTTGGATCTGAAAGTCATCGATTGACAGCTCATAAGGCCACGATGGGCAGCAGCTGATCTGTGGGAGATGACCATAAAACTACTTCATTAGGGAGACGAATAATTGTTAACTGACCCAAGGAATGGGGGAAATAACGAATTAGTGTATTTAGCTACGTAAGCTGTTGAACTAGGGAAGAGACAAGATCAGTCTCCCTGAGTAGTGAGGCAAGAAGCAATGTAGCAATTAGTACGCCAATAACTGCAAGTGAGCTGCTACATTTTATCCACAGGTAACAGAAACCCATAAATTGGCAGCTTCTCAGAAGAGAACAGCCTGAGATTTCAAGCCTTCTCTTTAAGCTTTTTTTTCCTAGGCGGCAGCACAAAGTCTTTCTTCCTTCCACAACTCCCGTCTGTGAAGTGTAACTGGACAAAACCACAGATGAGATGCTGAAATCAGCATTACAATAGCCTTCCCTCCAAACATCATCTTCAGGTTTGCCTGCTTTGTGGAATGAATATAGCTGGCCCCAAAATTCAGGCAGTTTAGACTGAAAATAACGCTTAGTAAATTTGTTACTATTTAGGCATGTGGCAATCACTGCCTTGCCATCTCATTCAGTTATGGTCCTCTTACATCAGAAGGTGGGGTCTGCTCCTAAAGGATGTGGTATCTGGATGAAAAACACTCAACACACTTAAGTGTGCCCATACTAAGCCTTCTATTGCTGTCCGTATTTTCAATAGATTCTGTGTTACCAAATCTTCAAAAACCATGCCTGCCCTTTCACAGACAAATGCCTTCTCTGTACTTTGCACTGGTAAGCACTCTGTGAAAGCAACTTAAAATGTTATTGGCACTGGACAACTTCATTCTAAAATGATTAAAATGCCTGTAAGAAATAAATCTGAACTGCTGATGGAGCAGAAAGACAAACTATTTGAAGGCTCCTTCTCTAGTTGAGCACCAAAAGTTTTGTATTTTTAGAACTTCTAAGGAGAAAAACACATACACCTTTTTTTAAAATTTATTTTTAGAAAAATCACAATGTTGATAGGAGGTTTTAATAAGTAATTTTTAAGCGTGCAAAAGCTGAAAAAGGATTCAAAAGTCCGGTTAGATAACAGCTATTTTGAGCTTCCCCTGCCATTCTATCCCTAACAAACACTGACTTATTTCTGTTTTCTCCACACTTGGCACTGTAAAGAGATACCTGTTTATTCATTCAGGAAAACAGTACATTTCTTTTCTTTGTATTTACATAGATCAAATGTTTATATAAAAATCACTTTTGCACCCTCAAACACACTTAAAGGTTTTAGCACTTTTGTACTAAAGCAGAAGTGGTACACGTGGCTTACAAATTAATTCCATAACAAAATACTAAAATCTGTGTAAAGCTTTGTTGCAAGCTAAGAAACATGTACAAGAAATTCTTAAATGAATTATCCTTGGCATACATTCATATTTGAATGTACAAATATATTTACAGGTTTAATATCCAAATTCATTAATGACTTCTAAGATGTTCCATGAGACGTCATCTTCCTGTAGAACTTTGTCAGGTGGATAAAACACATTAGTAAGACACATATTGTAGAATGGCAGGAAAATTTGAAACAATTAGAATGAAAGCCAACAAAACTGGTCAGACTATTCCTTCCAGACAGAACTAGTTATTATTCCAGATTTAATCCTTCAGTTATGAGTTGCAGTTTTCCACATTTCCACAGATCCTTGAAACCTTCCTTTCACTTTCAAGTGCCACAGCACAGCTCGCAAGTGCTTTCAGATAAGGATGCAATCATAGGTCCTCATCCTGAGGACAATCTTTCACAAGGCCAAAAGCACTTCTCACATGTATGCTATTTATCCTGTTCAATGGATGCCCGTGGAGATTGGGTTGTTCTGGTCAGTCTTTCTATTTTGTACTTTCAAACTGTAGTAGTTTCTGTCCCTTCCATGTGTATCATATGCCTTCTGAATTCAACATTACTTTTTTTTTAAGCTTTTGATTATGGAAGTCTGAAGATGTTAATCCCCACTCCCCAGTACTTCAACCACAACTGTTTAGACAATGCCAAACATCAATCTCGCCAGATAAACAAAATCCAATTATGGTTGTGATGTGCAAATCAGGCTTTTCCACAACCGACCAGCCCAGTACTTGCTAAGCAGGAAGAGCCAGAAAGGATGAAGGGTCTGTATGCACTAAGTTTGGGTTTCCTCAATCTGTACCAGACAGATGCAATGAAAAAAAAATGCAAAAACAAAACTGAATTTTTGTCTCTTGAACGCTCAAGCCTGGTGGCTGACCCAGGCAGCTACACAGATTGGATCAGCAGCACCCACACCCAGATCCATCATCCATACACAGTGAGCCACTTGCTTTCGAGTACCCACAACATACACCAGGTTGGTTGGTTGGCACACTCACTGAGCACAGGATATTAAAAAAATGTTTGTACTGCCTGAAAGCAATGACATAAGAAAACCTTAATTGCTAATTGTTTTTGAAGAGGTAAGGAAAAGTTAAACATACTGAATGCACTTGAGACACACCCATTTGTCAGAGAAGTAAGGGAAAGAATGTAAAGGCGCAACATACTTCTACACTCCTGTCATTAAGGCCAGGTATTGGTGTGCAACAATGCTTCACAGGGCTGACCATACAGAAGTACTCAGGTCTAAGTCACACTCCCAGAGGTGTTTCAAACAAGAACTGTTTTCTCATGCAACTTCAGACTCTGCTGTTTACATTAGGCTTTTTTGTTTCCTTTTTTTTTTTCCAGGCAGAATGCAGGCTCTATCCAGTTTCAAAGATCCGTTCTTCATCATGTTTTCTTTCATTTAGTTCTCCAGAAGTGTGCGTTGAACTAAAAAGTGAAAAACAATTCAAGATTAGTACACTAAGGTAGCATACCTTGTAAGTTATGTAACAGTTTATGCAGACAACAAAGTTTCAGTAGGTATTTGACACTGTGTGATAAATTCAGGTAAGTAGAGCTTGGTTCTGTGAAGCCAAAACACTGCATACCAAAGCATATTACATCCCAGATTTCTCACTCAGATAAATACATCCTACTGGGCAAGCTATCTACACTTCCAGTGTAACCCAACATTCAGTTTCAGGTTTGCACTTTTTGTGGATGCCAACATAAAATGGGAGTGTAGATTATGTAAATTATAAAAAAGGATGCTATTGAAACAAAGTGCCTAGGTTAGCTATATTTTCAGGAAGTCAAAGATAAGTCTACATAATATTTTAAAAACACAAATGTATTCTGCCATGCCATGTGACCTGGGTTAATAAAAGACAACTTCTATTTAGAAGCCATGTAGGTACATCAACACTACTACCAGAGCCAATGTCTGCTGACTCACAGAACTTAGATCAGGAGTGGCACCATGCTGATCATGGCTGTCCAGTTTCTTGGCTCAAAACATGATCATGCTTGTCTGCAAAATATAACAGAAGTATGAAATATGGGATGTAATATGACATCAATATGTAGGCAGGAGCAATGATATATGATAACATCCCAAGTTTGACTTTATTGATTAAAATAAATTATGCATCAACTTACACATTTCACCTTTGAGTTCTGGTGAATCTTGGGAAAAATTTTAGGATATCCCAACTACAAACTCATATTTTAACTGCCTTTGGTAGAGGTCTTTGAATGATACTACTTGCTTCACTAATGCATAGCTGAACTGAGGATACCTGCCTACCTCCCATCCTGACAGCCAGTCACAAGAAAACGTTTTGTCCTTAAGAGTTTTATATATTTAACAGCTTAAAGGAAAAATGTTTATGAAGAGGATAAAGCCAGATGGAAGTTTTTCGCAAACTAATGAAATAGCTGAGAAAAAGAATATACTGAAAATATATACTGCATTGAAATGTTAATATTCAGTATTACAAAAACACTCAAACTTCAGCATGAGGTTATACTGCTGCTTCTTTTGTTGATCAGTCACAAGGGTTAGAAGACCAGGTTTTCACCTGTACCATTTCCTCCAGATCTACCTATGGCTTTCCTGGAGTTAAACACCTTCTCCATCAGCTAAGTACCCTAGACAATCACACATGGAAGGGTGAGGTTGTCAGAGTTTTTGTTGCTTTAAAAGAGATCTTTCCACAGCTGTTCCCATCATAGAAAGATTAATTACATGATGATTCTTTCATACAAGAAACATTCTCTGTTGCAAACAGAGAATGTTTTAGTTACAACATGCTAATGAGTTCAATCCTCCTTGCCCCCAGTGTAGTTACATCTCTGTTCAAACATCATTATTTTTCAATACACATTCTTGCAGAGTTCTGTATCAATTTAATAATAAAATACTCATTGCAGTCATGTATCACGCTAAGGGAGCAGGTTCGTGTTTTTATAATTGTCTTTAATACCACTTTTGCAGGCAAAATTCCATTCTTTACCTTTCCTAAGCTCCTGTATTTCAAGGCAATAAATCAATCCGTTCAAAGAATAAAAAAACCACAGAAGAGTGGGCATAATATCAGAACTGAATTCTTCAGTCAGGTCTGTTTGTTGTCATGATAAAATCATAGAATGGTTTATGTTGGAAAAGACCTCCAAAACCACAGATTTTAATCATTAACTCAACACTGCCAAATTCACCACCAAACCGTGTGTTTAAGTGCCACATCTACACATCTTGTAAGTATCTCCAGGGATGGCAACTCCTCCACTTCCCTGAGCAGACTGTTCCAATGCATGACAACCCTTTTCATGAAGAAATGTTTCCAAATATCCAACCTAAGCCTCCTCTGGCACAACTTGAGGCCATTTCCTCTTGTCCTATCACTTGTTACCTTTCAGGTGGTTGTAGAGAATGATAAGGTGTTCCCTGAGCCTCCTTTTCTCCAGGCTAAACAACCCTAGTTCCCTTCACCAGCTCTGCTGCCCTTCTCTGGTCTCACTCCAGCACCTTTGTATCTTTCTTGTAGTGAGGTGTCCAAAACTGAGCACAGGACTCGAGGTGTGGCATGACCAGTGCCAAGCAGAGAGGCACAATCACTTTCCTAGTCCTGCTGGCCACAATATTTCTGATACACGGCAGGATGCCACTGGCCTTCTTGGCCATCAGGACACACTGCCAGCTCATATTCCACCAGAACTGATAGTTAAAAATATATATTTTTTAAACAAAACAGTGCAATTAGTTTTCTCCACTATGTTAGGTGTCAATAAAGTGCATTTGATAGGATCCCCACCAAAAAGTTGATCTTCCATCTAGATTCTTGTCTTACCAGGTGGCTCAGATTGTGCTCCCCTATGGCTATCCATATTCACATTCTCTTCATCTGCTGGGAAACAAACAGATGTTTAGCATTCAAATTCTCCTATATTGAAAGTTGTTGATTAATAGTGATAAATTAGAGAGAAGAAACAGCACTGAAGAAAATGGGCTACCGATAGTAGTTGTGTTGCCCTTGTTTTGAGTGCATGTTCATTTTAACATGCATGGTGGAGATGTTACTCAGTTTCCAAAACCCCAAATTACAAAGCAACAGTGCCTTGCTGGATGACTGCTCTATCACACACCAAACACTCAAAAAGATTGAAAAAGACAAAACCAAAACTTCTGCCCCTCCAATCACCCACTCGATTCCCAAAGATCTCTGAGTAAGTTGTATCTTATTTAGGTGGAAAGGAAGCAGAGAGCAAGCAATAGATGACTGCAGAAGAATCATTTGGGGATGAACAGCAAGGTAGTCATAAAACTAATAAGTAGGCAGGCATCTTGTGAAGACACAAGGGCAAAATTTATACAATTAGAAATGAGAATGTATTTTTCAGCATGCAAATGGTCTCTAATCCCCAACCTCCACTTAGTTTTTCTTAAAAAGTATTTTCTTGCAGTCTCTCCTGCTTATTTTTTAGAAAGCGGTACTTTTATTTGAAGAAACATAAAGCCTCAAGCTCTTCTGAAAGTCTAATTTTTGGGCAAGGCATTCTTAGTCACCTCTTAAGAAAGGTTATTCCCTAAGAACATAAATTCACTGGGCTAGTTAAACTACCTCATGCACAGTATCCATTTCTAGTCTCCATATAAATACAAAACATGTCTCTAGACAGGAGAAAACAAAACTAATTCAGAATTCTTACCGCTTTGTTTGAAGCAAAGTTTCTTCTTCTGGTAAGCAATGAAGCTAGACACTGCTCCAATTACAGTAGCAGCCACAGCACTAACAATTCCAGCTATAGCTCCCTGAGAAGCTGAAAAAAACAGAGAGGATTGTATACATTTTTCAGAATTGAAAGCCATTTCAAACTTGTATTGTCTCAAAGTAAACCCTGTGAACACTTCCAAAACCATTAAACTGAAATTACATGAAATTGTAATAATCAACTCTTTTTGTCTTTGTGCATAATGAAAAGTGATTTCTCTCATTTTATAACCACTGATTTCTTAACAATGCCTATTGTTAAGGAACTTAAGCATGCCTGTTCTAATTTCCACTAATGAAAAAAGGTACCCTTTCATGGCCGTATCTACTTTGTATGCATGCAATCACTGCACCAGTGTCTCTGAGACCTTAACAATTCTGAATTTCTTTGCAACATAGAGATTTTAAAGGATTATGAAAGCAGAGCTTGAAAGTAAGAATTCCAGATTCTACAAAAGTTTTTAAGCTGTAAGCCACTCCCAGTAGTGACCATTCTAGCAGAAAATTAGCAATACAGAAACCTCCAGAAAACAAGCTTCATACATCCAGATGCCATCACACACACAAATTCATGCATTTACCCTGATCATCTTGGCCATTACTTGGAGTTTGGCCCCTTCGTTCTGTAAAAACAAACAGAAAGTTTACATTTTACAAGTCTAAAGAACAGTCTTATCAAAATTGATAACCCTTTTGTCAATTAATTATGTAAAATTATAAACCATCTATTATATCCATACAGTGCTAAACTCTGGCACTCAAACTTTCTGTTTTCAAAGCACAGCTCATGGTGGTGCCAACTCCAGCCTTGAGTGCTCAGCACTTCTACAAAATAAGCACAGAACATTTGTAAAATCTGGTTTAATCCACTTGTGCACCACCACAGAACAGTGTAGAACTTCAGAGTAACATCCAGCTGTATTTCCATGGAGACAACTATCTTTTCCTAAAATCCCAGCCTCATTTAAGAAATACTTTTGCAATTCCCTTTGCAAGCAAGACAGAAGTTCTATAAATACTAACTGTATTTGTCACCATGCAATTCGTACCACTGAGCAGGAACCCGTGCAGATGAAAACACCACACAAATCTCCACAGATATTTCTTGCCCCTGCTAATTTTCAAGCTACTGCCCCAAAGTAACCTTGAAAGGTGAAAGCTAACCAAAAATGTGACACCAGTAATCTCTGTCTAGGTCAAGTCTGAAGAAGTCAGTAACCATCGGCACATCTCAAACCCCATCCAAATTTAAGCTAACTCTGATCTGGAAATAGTAAAGTTTCAGTAATACATACAGGGATGAAAAGCCTCATCCTAAGGATGACCATTACTGCAGCCTTGTTCCAATGACCAACTCCGTACTGAACTGTGCCATAACAATCAGACATGACAAATTACTTTAAAAAATTTGGCAAACTATGAAATGGTTTTATTCTGCTCACAGTAGATATACCCTACATAGAATCATATGGTTGGAAGGGACCTTAAAGATCATCTAGTTGTAACCCCCATGCCATAGGGAGGAACACCTTCCACTAGACCAGGTTGCTCAGAGTCCCATTTGACCTGGCCATTTAAACTTTCAGGGAGGGGGCATCCAAAACTTCTCTGGGCAACCTGTTCAAGTGCCTCATCACTCTCACAGTAACAAGTGAAGACTAAGAATCACTTGCAAGTGTAAGGATCAGTTCATCCTTTGTTCCTCTGGGACACAGAAAATCCTTGAGAACGTAAGGTGGACCTTCTTGTGGCCCACCCCTTCTACAAGACTTCCTAACTACAAGAACTAAAAGAAACAGAGTATGTTATAGATCTAAAATTAGCACCTGGATGACTCTAAGAACGATATTCACGGAGAATTTTGCAGTAAGTACCACATTTGTATTTCAGTTTTAAAAGCCATCCTTCTTAGTGTAACAGTAAAAATCATGAAAGTTACACCTCTACACCTGTTTTACCTCTTAACTATTTGGAGTTTTTTTGGTAGAGACAGAACACCTTACTTTTGAACTCGAAGGTATGCTCTGAAGATTCAGACACCAGAACCAAAGGTGTTACAAGTTAGAGCATGCTAACCAGCTTCGGAGGAAGCTTATATCAAAAACTCAGACAGCCATAGGAACAATACGAAGCACAACCTACTGTCTTACCATTGCTGCCACTACCATCACCTCCATCTTTAGGTAAATTGCCATCAAATAGATCTGCATCACCAAATACGCCTATAAAAAATGCAAATAGCATTACCATAAATGTTGTAAGTTCAGTGAAAAGACACATTGAGGCACATAATAACATGGAAATTTTCCCAAGATTGTTCAACTGAATTTGTGGTGGTTTTAGATTCAGCATCATAGTCACAAGATGTTCACATTTTAAAAGCCCTCCCAATGTCAATCCCCTCAGCTAAGCACTACACAGTTTGATAGCAGCACTCCTGCCTCTGGACTTCCTGAACAACTGAGAGAAGAGGAGGTAGTACTGCACAAATCAGGTTAAGCAGGCAAAAGTCCTATAAGCTACTTAAGTGGAATAGTCCAAGTCTCACTACCCTGTGAAAGTAAAGAAAGGACATAGACAGGAAAGGACCATTTCTTTTCAAGGCTGCAACTGTGAATGATTCTTCAGAGTTGGGTTTCTAAGTCACAAACAGGCCAAATGTAATTCCCTTCTCTTATTTGCTGCACGACACTGAACTAGTCCGTCTTCATTTCCACTGACCCCTTCTTTAAGACGCCTCCCCTTCTCCCTCATGGGACCTTCTCCTCCTTCCCTCTGGTGCCACATGAATCTTTACTTTATGCAAAGCAAACATGTTTCAAGTAGCAAAGTTAAAAGTATGGCATCAGAGGATGCTTTAGTTGGGTGGCAAAAACACTGTACTGAGGCATGCAAGACCCAAATTCAATTATCTGCTGCAAATCAGGTAAGTGAAAGAACAAGAACCAGGGCTTGCATTTCAAGTAAGGTCTCCTTGCCACCATATTTGTGGATAATGGCATTCTCACAATTGAATCTGTCTAAATCTGTTTTTTTTCTGGGTTAGGCAAAGACAGAGAAGACCTCTAAAAATTAGGCAGGGAAGGACAGGTATTTTATCTTCCAAATACCAGTAACTGTATTCCTTAACTGGGCCTTTAAAAAAAACAAAAAAACACAAAGCAACCCTTTAACTTGGAGCTTTAACTTTTATTTAGATACTTTAAGAATAAAGATCATAGGCAGTTCCTACTTACCTTTTAGCATGATTAGAAAGGATTCAGTTTGTAAAGACAAAATAACTCAATCCAGTCCGTGGGTGCCCCACCACAGGCAGCCAAGCAGAGCACTGCCCCAAGCACACACACTGTCCTGTCCTGTCTCCTCCCCACATCACCCTGCTTTTAAGTGAAAGTGACTCAAAAGGCTTGTTATGGAATTTCAAGACTGATGCAAAGCTTATTTGCAGGACAACTTTTCCTCAATCCTCAGTGTTTATCAAGTGCCACATTGGACATACATAGCAGCCAACTGACATGGATCAATTATTAGAAGTGTAATTGAGACAGTAAAACCATGTCAAGATTCAGGAGATTGTGCTAGAAGCCTTACCAGTGTCTTTAGGTTGATCTCGCTTGGGATTACCTACATCGAAAAGAGAAATTTAGGTTAAAAAAATAAAAAAAAAAAAGATTAAGATATCAAAACTGAACTACAATACAGTAATGTAGAAATGAACTAGGAGAGATTAACAAATACTATTCTACTGTTCAGAAATTCCTGTTAGGTCGGTCTTACCAGCATCTCTAGGATTTGCAGGAGGATTTGGCTTGGGGACATCTGAAGGCAAGTAAGAGTTAAAATAAAGTTACTAGTGTGAAGAGACCAAAAGCAGAGCATGCAGTGACCTTGAAAGACTATCTGACCTAAAAAATGGTATCAAAACTTCCCCATGTCATTTTTCTTTCACTAAATGATGCTGTATTTGTTTGGTTATTTTAGCTAAACACTGTATTTTAATGCAACTAACAGTGTTTCTGCTATATTAACCTGTATGTCAGATCCTTGCTATAACTGAACATAAACAGAATAACTCAAGTGTTACACAGCATTTTAGTCTGCATATTGTAGTTCAAAGGCTGAAATTATTTAGATTTTTCTACTGGGCACAGATTACTTGGCTGTTTTGGTTTTTAAAATTACCAGTTTTTAGCCAATAATAAAGGTTGGTACCTAACTTGAATAGACAAGGTACACAGAATAGAACCAAAAATATGGTCCCCACAATGACACTTCATTTAGCTTGCTACGAAATAGGAGAATAAGAGATCTCAGTAATTGCCTCTGTATTTGGTCAAAGTCTCCACATCAGAAAGAGTACTTTCCCTCAAATTATTTCTAACATGTTTCCTTGTGCTACTAAAATTACTTCAGATTTAGAAACTACTTCCTTAAGTAATAGTTTATGGAATTAGTGCCATCTAGTGAGGACATAGTAATGAAATCAGTAGGACTTGGCTAGGAAATTCTTGAAATTCATATAGTTTTTGTGATCCAGAACCTCAAAAATGAAGGTAAAATAACTGCAGTCTAGTTAAGTTCATTTACCTTCATCAACTCAGTGCCCTTATTACATTTAAGTCATAATGGATGGATAGACATTGCACAACTACCTTTGAGCAGTATCCAGAAAAACATACTTACCAGGACGAAGAGCATCACCCAAGTTAATATCATCTACAAAGAAAGAGGGGAAGTTTTAAATGTAATGCAAAAACTAAACCAGCCTTAGACAATTTTTAAGCAAAATACACCTCATAATGTTTTCACCGAGAATGTAACAGTACACTCATTCAACAGTGGCCCACAGAAGAGCCCCAGAGTTCCCAGGCACCATCTGCCAAATGACATGCTGCTTTTGGTGATCGTAATACCTGCCAAGGGCCAGTTCAAGCTGAGCAAGCTCCAAACATGCAGACTGAAAGCCAACTGAAGGGATTCTCACAGAGTCTTTAAGCTTGTGAAATCACGAAGTACATTTGTGAAAGCACTAGCAGAAGAAGACACTAAAATGAAGAAATCCTTTTGGTGTTAGGGAACTGCTTTTTTTTTTTTTTTTACTAGAAATATCACAACCCTGTGTGCCACTAAATTGAAAAGTTCGGCTCTCAAATTATTATGTACATTGTACTTGACTTTACAATAAAAGACATTACAAGCCAATTAGATCTCACCTAAATCTGGTGGTGGGGTCTTCTGAGACAGAAAAGGCTTCTTTGTTGTCTTTGCGGTTTCTGTCAGGAATGATTAGGGGGAAAAAACATTTAAATACTATTTAATATGCTGTTCACAAGCTACATGAAAGACAAATGTAAGTATATGTCTATACAACAAAAAGTACAAGATCAAATCTATACAGCAAGACAATTTCTCCTTAAGAGAAAACCTTAAGTGTTCCAAAGACAAGTTTGAGTTCTTTGTGGTAAACACCTTGACATACCCATAACTGAATTGTTTCACTGAAGTTTAAACAAACCATATGTGGGGAAGGTGTCATGCTTGGTCACGTAGTGATACCAGGAAACAAATCAGAAGAGCAGCCACTACTTTCCCGCCTACCTCCCAAAATTTGTGAGTGCAATAATTACCAAGTGCATCTTCCAAGCTGAAGTCATCAATATTGCCTGCAGAAGACAAAAGAAACAGTAAGGACATTACTTTTTCTACTCAAAAGCAACACTCATTAAAGTCATAAACATGTCTCTGATCTATCTTGAGTTATGTTTTCTGCTTCCTGAGTCAGAATAGAATATTTTGAGTCAGAGTTGACAACAGACATTCTTCTTTGTTTCTCCAGATCACTATCCACAGATCTCTTCAAGAAAAAAGGGACAGGTCGAAAAATTTCCCCAATGGAAAGGACCCAGAGGGTCAGAACATACATTCCTATAGTTAATATAATGGACTTAATCCTTTATTCTTGTCACTGCTATTGCATGCTTTCTCAGTGCCATCCACAGCATATTCTTTCCCAGCTTCTTTCCACTGAACCACAAAATTATCAGGGGGACAGCTCCAAAGCACAAAGGCCATTATGGAAGTCATGTAATCAGGTAATGGTTCTAAAATCTGGGCATTAAAAATAAATTTTCATGGGTTTATAAGACTTATCTTTCCCCCTAACAAAGGTTGGCAGCATGAAGATGGTTATGATATTAGCACATATGACCTTGAGCAGTCTCTTCAGCTTCCTAAAACACAGCTAAATGCAGTTGGTGCCACTATAGGCTCTCCACTCGAGGTATATTGAACTCTGTTTTCAGTCCTCAGGAGAAGACGACTTTCTGCTGCTGTATTAAGTCAGTTGCTAGAGCTACTGCTGTTTAGTCAGCCAACTGCAAACACACTAACTCAATATATACATGATAGAAACTGGTTTCACAGCACAAATGTAGTAGCATGATCTCAGCAGCAGAGGCTTGTGAGATAAGTGGACAGCTAAAAACACTGGTATTTCTGATTGTTCATTATCCCTACTTTCACTGAAACATGGAATAAGAAAACGGCATGAAAGTAGATACCGGATATTCAAGAAAAAGACACCCAAATACACTGCTTCAGCCACATAGAAGCTGGAAGACTTTTTCTACCTACTCAGTATCAAGCCAGCCAGCGTAAAAGTTATTTACAGACAGAACTACCTTAATTCAGAAGATAACTGCATAAAACATTGACGTGTCTGGCTTTTCCCCTAAGAATGTAGCTACCAAAGAAGCATCAGAACTGGCTACAGCAGAGTCTGAAGAGAGGAATAAAAACCAAACATCCAAATCAAACCACAAGCAGAATGTTCCTTTCACTTACATGACAGACCAAGCTAAGACAATGACAAGTCATGACTTTAATACCAGGAATGATGGATGCTCCTACAGTTGGTGACATCTTTTGGCTTAACTGAAGTCAAAACTGAAATCTGTTTTACTTCTCAGATAATGCACTAATAATGTAATTTTCTTTCCAATAAGGAAGGAAACTAAGATCCTTTTTTTTTTTTTTTTTTAATAGAGGATCTAAGAACAACAACTGGAATGGAACAAAAAAGTATTCAGTCTGGCCAACCGAACTGCTACAGCAGAAACTGAAATCTGAAGTCCAAGCAGTGATTCCCATGATGTAACACTTGACCCAAGAACCACCTTACTCACAGCCAAGTAGGGTTGCTTATCTGAAGCCTACATCATCTTTCAATATGATCTTAAAAACCTCTGCAAAATTAGCAGGTGATAAGGCCCAAATGTCAGTTACTTCTGAAGTTACCCCCTTGGTTAGACTACACCAAGAAACTTCCATATTAACAGGCAAAAAAAGGTCAAAATACTCAAAAGAAATTTAAAAAGGTATTTGCATAGTTGTTTCTCAAACCTAAATTCTAGTTCATTTATTTTCTCAAGCCCTGTTTCTTTTTAGAAGGAGTGACAGATGGAAAAACAAGCATATACACTCAACAGTATTTGCTTTGATGCAGCTGAAATTTTACCCGGAGCAGAAAAGAGGCTACTTGAAGAGTTTCCCATTGCTATAATGAAACATAGTCCAGGAACTCAGAATAGTTCCAGCTGCAGTGGTTTCACTCAAGAAGAGGAAACTATTGTAAGAGGGTGTGCTTTCAGTGACACTGCTGATTTAAGGGATCCTTATGGAGAAATAATTTAGGATGTGACTGCTGACCCAGTCTCACAGAAGATATGCTTTGACAGAGGAATAAACAAATTTGAGTTAATAAAAGAAAAAGACTACGCTTTATTGACTGGAATTATTCAATATTCTGCAATCACACATCTGCTTTCCAAGCATGCAGCAAGATGTCAGGCTTCTCACATACATTACTTTTTTGAGATAAAGTAGCAGAAAATGTCAAATACTAGCTTATGAAACTCGTTACAGTAATTAGCAATCTAAGGTGCTGGCAGTCTGCTTTCTCAGCAAAGAAAGGTGTTTCCCCACTGTTTATGACAAGCCTTCCTATGTCTTTAAAGCAGCTACTTTTACAACTGTACTCACTCAGCTTTTTGTATGGGCGGGTCCAACTAAACTAGAATTCAGTGACTTAGCCTGAAAGTGGAGAAGCTCAGTACCAGGTGGTTCCAGGAAAGAAATAATAGGAAAACAAGAGATAGAGCTACAGAACTAGAAGAAAGGAGTACCAGGATTCAAGTAGAAAAAAATCAGCAAGAATATCCTGCACACCCTACACATTTAAGGAGGGCCCAGAGCAATCAAACTTACGAGCATTTGCTTAGTCTAAGCAAAGATATTTACAAATAAAGCAGGTAATTATGTTGCATATAAAGCAAAATACAGCAGGTTTTTTTAGCTCCTAGGGGCATGAGTGGATTTAAGAACATTTCAGAAGTGTCTACACTATTTTCCTTTCATGCCTGTAGCTCAGATACCAGGATCTCCAGAGTCAGATCTTTAGCAGGCTGTCCCAAGTAACTAGCACAGTTTGTGTCAGCTGCGGGAAAAACAGCAGGTAAAACAACAGAACAAACCTACGTTTTTGAATAGCTGAAGAGCTGGAGGGTATTCAAGAGATCCAAGTAACTATGCAAATAGGAGTGCTTTGCAAAGACCTGTCACTGCTCTGATACTTATTGCTACAGTATTAGTCATATTTACGTTCCACTGCAGAAGCCGACAGGAGCTTTGGAAAGTTCCTCTGTTAGTCACATGCATGGTGACACCAAGAAAGGAGACTTGCGATGAATCACCACAAACACAACTTTCTGACTTGAGCAATCAACTGCTTGAATTTTGGTTTCTAAAAAACGCCAGTGTTCTCCCTTCCTCCCTTCCCTCCCTGCCTCAGGCACCACAGGGCGCCACAGAGCCTGCAAGCTACAACTGGTCTGCCAGCTGTAGGTCGGTGGCTCAAGTGACAGTGGACATTTTGTCTCCATCCCACAGCTGACATTACCTGCTACTCCATCAGTGGCTGACTGACTTACAATCATGGAATATCTCCAGTTGGAAGGGACTCATGAGGATCATCAAGTCCAACTCCCTGCTACTCACAGGACTAACTGAAAATAGAACATATGACTCCTTCAGGCACTCCTTGGACTTTGTCAGGCTTGGTGCCATGACCACTTCCTTCCTGCCTGTTCCAGCGCCTGATCACCCTCTCAGAGAAGAACCTGCTCCGAAGATCCAACCTGAACTTCCCCTGATGCAG
Organism: Grallaria varia; assembly: GCA_013396735.1. Lineage (NCBI taxonomy): Eukaryota > Metazoa > Chordata > Aves > Passeriformes > Formicariidae > Grallaria > Grallaria varia. The sequence goes on from VWZG01005614.1 coordinate 72,030, forward strand.
CTTCAATCCATTTCCTTGCATCCTGTTGGTGGTAACCAAAGAGAGTAGACCTCTGCCTCTGCTGCCACTCTTGAAGAAGCTGTAGACTGCTGTGTGGTCACCCCTGAGCCTTCCCTTCTCCAAGCTGAACAAACGAAGTGACCTCAGCCACTCCTAGTAAGGCCTTTCACCATCTTGGTAACTCTCCTCTGGACATATTGTGGTAGTTTAAATTTTAGGCTTTGGTGAGGTTTGTTGTTCTTTAGGCCTTCCTTAACAACTGGGGGCAAAAACTAAGGAAGTATTCCATCCTATTCCCTCACGTAATCAGGTGCATATAAGATAGGTGACGGGGG